>WEDG01003718.1:0-10500 GCA_017591395.1 Schistocephalus solidus | reverse complement strand
CATTGCAGCCTGACTCTCAGTCCGCACGTACACGACCTGCCCTCCCCCAACTACGAGCACCAGGATTTCACACAACAGGGGTTGAACGGCCTCCATCTCACAGGTGTGAGATAGCCGGAGGTCAAGTTAAGAAGGAGCCATCGCAGCCTGACCCTCAGACCACCAGTCAGCCACTCCACACAACACACATTGGACTAAGAGCGAGGTCTGAGTGTAGTTGTTATTTGGAAACCTTCCAACCGCGGTACTTAACGTTACCGCACTCTTTCTCCTCCCCCAACTGAACCCGGTCTCATGACACAGTCAAGAGAACCGGAGATGGGAGAGGGCGCAGGTGGCTGGCGAGGCCGGAGCCGCCCCTCAGCGTACCACCACACTGGCTCGGATCCCTTTGAGTGGGAAACACACACACACTTTTCATGCTCTTGCCATATCCAAGAATCATTGTGAATCAGGCTGCGAACACCCGAAGATCAACAAAAAAACTTGATTTCCTTATCACTTCCATGAGGCTTCCGATTAGCTGATTAAAAGAGGATTACAGTCATTATAAATGTTCTAAGAATAGTTGTCAGATGACAGTGCAATATGTTACATTTGTGGGAGGCATTCAGGAATGTGTATGAACTCAATGGTATTAACCGATGCTGATTAAATAATGTCTCCCGAATTCGGCAGTGATATCACCTGCCCTGTAACTAGTTGCGCACTTTCGTAAGTTGCGATCGAAGCATCCTGCGTCACCAAACACGATATCATGGATTTTTTTAATTTTCCTATGTTTCTCAGGAGTATTTAAAAACATCCTTTCGGTTTTGTCAGGGATTTATCTCCTGAAATGTTAGCCGCAGATTGCGTCAGTGGGGTCGTGCAGAATAATTCCAGGCGATTTCAATCATGATTGAGTGCCAACTTTTGAATGCAATTCTATTTGGCAACGTGCAAAAACCGCACTCAGTTACAATTACTAATTAAGTAATATATGTTCTGTTTGTTTAGTTCCAACGCTCCAGCATCTTGCGATATATTTTTAAAAAAACAAGCGTAAAATATGATTTATTGTACTCATTTGGCAGCGACTTGCATCTTCTTAAAAATTAATAACGACATAGACAGTACCAGTCGGTTTTTTAAAAAGTTTCTCAATTCCTGAATAAGTTGTAATCTGGTCTTTCGTTGTATTTGCAGCGAAGTTTTACAATCAACCATTTAAAATACACGCATTATGCGTTCTATCTCATCAAATGCTAGCCAAAATGCTGAACTCGGTTTTCTATTCTAAAGTATTACTTAAGCTAGGTTGTATTACTAATTATAATGCTATATACTCACAGGATATTTCAGTCACTTGGGAGTGTCAACTTTCGAACGAGCTTCTCGCCGACTGCCTGCAAAAATATACCCCAAGATAAACGATGGAGTCGACAGTATGGATTTTTCCTACTGATTTTCGATGCCCTTATAAATAAATAGCTAATGATGGCCAATAAACCAGAAATGAACATTAAAGTCTCCCCTTTCCTTGTCGGCAATCCCATTCTTCCTATACCACTAGCCAATCTGTGATGGCCTGCTGGGATCTAGATCGAACGCCAAAACACAACGGGCCGAACGAGGCTTTTAACCCAATCAATGGCCGTGCTTCAAGCATAGTTAATGTTCTCAATTGCAACCGAAAAGACAACGAAACGGTGGCTTAATTGGTTGAGCGTTCGATTCAATAAGCAAAGATTGACACTTCGAATCCCATTTGCTCCAAACCTGGCCGGCAGATAGCTGCTACTAAACCAGAAATAACAAGTCCAGTCTTCCTAGTCTTTGTCGGTAATATCATCCTGCTTATATTACTGCCGACCGTGCATTGGTGGCATATATAGAGCTACCTTGATGCTTACCCTGTTCGGCACTCTACAGCTCTTATTTCAGAATCCCAAACGATTATAAATTCATAGAATACTTGATTACCTCCCTCCCACCATCCTCCGTCGGTGGAAATGATACGACTATATCTCTTCGCTTCATTCTCCCTCACCGGAAGCCTACCTGTACCGAATGGTCGGGTTTAGGTGAATATTTTCTGAGGAAATCGAAATCTTCAACCCACATGCTTAAGACCAACATTCTTGGGGGTGGAATTTTCACAAACAAAGTTTGAAACCATTTTCCAATCTGCCATAGCTCTTCGAAGCACTTATTTCAACTCATCCATAGTAAAGTTCTTCTTGCGCTTTCTGAAGGCGTCTCAGTTGAATGGCACCATAATCTAGAACCTTAGAATTAAGGCTTCAAATACCATTAAAAAAACCGCCTAGCAGAACAAGCAGCACGTCAGGATATCTCGTAATACCTTTGCCGTAACTTTTGCAATGCTAGTTTCAGGAAAAGCCTTATTCTCTCCCCTACCCCCTCAGAAAAGGTACCTATGACCATCGTGGTTGTAGCCAGTTAAAGCTGTGCCAATACCCAAGGAGTCTGAATCGGCCCTTTGGCCACCTATTGTGGGAAGAAGGACCGAGAAAATAAGGCCCAATGTCAGTTTCAGATTTGTTCTTGAAAGGTTTTAAAGAAGACTATCCATACCTTCGTACTGTAGTCATTAACAAGCCATTTGTTTGTGGACATCAAGTCCTAGAGGCATTGCATCTAGATGAAGGATTGTTTTACAACATGGGTGGTGGGTGAAGGCAGTTGGTCACCTCCTCACCTGATGCCCTGTCCAGTTCTAGTCTTCCTTTTGCAGTCAAGGTACTCCGTATCCGTGAGCGACATAACTTGACACATTGGACAGATTTAGGACAGGAGACAGGCCATGCCCTCCCCCCCCATGTGCGCCAACACATCCAGTCAGCTGCTAGCTTTGGAGCCCTTCGTGCGCGTCTGCGTTTTCCGGACCCTGTTATCCCACAGCTGCTACTGTTGACACCGATACTGCTGTTGTTTCTATTTCCGTTTCGGCATTGGAAATTTGTTGTGCATACGCCTGGAGGTGTGTGTGTGTGTGTGTGTGTGCTAGCCACGGTCTCCTAGAAACCGTGGCTGGGAAGGCTGCCAATCTTACGCTTACACCAGAACACACCGTCGGCCCAGTGTATGTGCTGTGTGTGTCGAGTGGCTGACCAGTGGACTGGGAGTCAGACGGCGATGGCTCCTCCATATCCCTGAGTTAGTGAATCCTGGTGTGTGCGTTATGGGGGCCAGGTCGTGCTGTGGCGCGCGAAGACGGGTACGCCGACCCGTCAACCAATGCGCCCACTCCCACATCAGACGACTGAATGGCTCGGATGGTGGTCTGATCGTGGGGGTGGGGAGAGAGTGAGGTCCACGGCTCAGTGCATTTTCCTCACTATAAACAATCTGACACGTTTGAAACTATCACGGTGCGCTAAAAGCCGTGGTTTGGAGGATTGCGAACTAACGGGATAAATACGACCGCGTGGTCAGCCCAATGTGAGTTTTAGTTGGAGTGGCTGACTGACGGACTGAGATTCAGGCTGCAATGGCTCCTTCTTGATGTGGCCTTTAGGGCACTACCACTCAGTTGGGATCTGAGCCGTCCCCATCTTCTGTTATAGTGTTCTTCTTTGGAGTAGGACTACGGTTCGTGGGCTTGCACCCTCTCCCATCTCCGGTCTTCTTAACCCTGTCTTTTCACCGGGTCGATGTGGGAGAGTGTAAAAGAGAGTGAGGTAGATGCAGCGCAAGTATACTCTCACTATACTCCAGCGCAATTCACGGTCCTTCGCAGCATACATTGAACATCATCGAACACAACGGTTGAACTAACGTGTGTGTGTAGTTCCCGTTAAATGGGCCACGTGGAAGATGCACTGGACCAACACGGTGTAGAACTCAGGGTACGGTAGTTGTTATTCTTATTTGGGATGAGCTCCCATAGCAGTTGCTGAATTTGACCACACGCAGGTGCCGGCTCATGCCGCACCACCCACTATTGCCATTTTTGGTTATGGTGGGATATGATTCACCTGCGCCCGACCCCGCCTCCGGTCTTCTTGACTATGTATTGACACCGAGCACGGGCCGGTAAGAGAAGATATATTGCGGTAGATGTAGTGCAAGTCTACTATCACTTAAAGCTAAGTTTCGCACAAGCTGCCATCCCTGCAACACCCTTGTGTGAAGCATACAGTGGATATCGTCGGACTACTATGGTCGAACCGACGTGTGTGTGCGTGTCACAGCCACGGCTAGCGGCAATACCGGTGGCAGAAGCACTTGTAGCTCACCACTGACCACGAGCTGTCAAAATTTTATGCTGGCAGTGACGGCGGTGGCATTAACACGGTGGTGGAAGACAGAAATGTCAATGTGCGTGTGGAGAATGCGTTGCTGCTTACGTCAGTTATTTTTGTTTCTGCGCTTGCGTGTGTGCTCGGTCTCGAAGGCGTATGTACGCAAAGGTGTGTTAAGCTGACCTCCCACGATCTGTGACCGGAGTGGGGTGGGGAGAATCGGAGACAGACGCCCACCCGCTGGGATACCTGCATCCGGAGTTTCTGATAGGCTTCCGGGGAGGGGAGGTGAAGTGAAAAAGAGAGAGAAAGCAAGAGTTTCCAGAGGTTAAGGCAACGGTAGCAGCAGTAGCAACAACAACAGCAGGGCGTCCGACCAGCTTTCGAGGGTTGCCCTTTATATGGCGTGGCAAAAGTCATTTCGACCTGACTTAGGCATTCAAACGCGCCAGTCTGGCGGTCATGTGCAGCCCGCAGTCGATAGAGGGAAGACAAGAAGCTAATTTGACTTTTTGGCCATGTGAGAAGTTGTCAATGGAGCCTATCATGCCAGTTTATTTGTAACAGCCACCTAGATTCCGATATGGAACATCCAGTGGCTGGGGAGTTTGGGAGCACACAGGCTGCAAACAACTCCGTGGTTTCCAGCCCCTTTCGCTGGAGACCAAAAGGCATTTTCCTCTGGCGTCTCAAGATATAGTGTAAGTTTCCATAAAAGTGGTGACAAATGCGGTCTACACACTGCTGACCACCCAATTTTAGGTGACGCAGGATTTTTGCAACAATAACTTTGATTCTGCTTTAACTGTGTGTCTTTGTCTCGCTCTCTTTCAGTTAAAGCCAAAACTTTTTTGGTGAGGTAGAGTTTGTAGTTTTAAGAATAGTTTCCCTTGAGAAAGGTATTGTGGGGTGATGTTTACAGGGAAAACTGTCGAGGTTTTAAAATCACACACTGAATAAACAAGTATGGTTGTTTACAAATTATGAAGCCATAATTATAAGATTATACAGTTGCAGCTTATGGTAATTTGTCTTTGTCCTTATTTGAGAACGCTAATTTGTGATCCATTTCAAGTCTTTTATGGGCCGAAATGGGGGATTTGCTTGCAATGACAGCATGTTGCGTCCGCAGTTATAGATAATAACGCACGAATAACGCGATAATACCCACGCATTTCCGTATTTGCGCTCAGCTGAGAGAAGATTATTTATACATGACTTGTGTAAGGGGAAGGTGACTCTATCGGTTATCTGATTACTCGTACAATCGAGTAGGCGAGTTCTAGGCAAGAGAAGGGAAGAATAAGATCCGGTCGATGGGACAACAACTAACTTTGCCTTAAGTTTCAGGTTCAAAATTGGAAACAGCTAAAGATAAGAAGGATGGGCGCCGAAGGGGTACAGGAGTTATACAATGAGGTTTATCTGTCACCACATAGAAACACTCCTCTACCTACGAACCAGTCACGTTCCGAGGGACCGTTCGTAACTCAGTAGTTTTTCGACATCGTTTTACGCGGCACTATACTCTATTCATATTTACATCCATAAGTAAGCATGATAATAGGTCAGTGCGCATTTATTCTTATCCTTAAAAGCATTAGAAATACATTTGATATCGCAGTCAGGAAATCGGAGCCCAGCGAAACCGACTTGGACTCGCGGTCCTCTTCTTTCGTATATCTGAGGATTGGTAAGTTGATAGTTCGTAAGCAGAAGGGTGTTTGGCCTCTTAAAAACAACAAGCTTCTGTATTATCACCTGTGGTCACACTTGGTGTGATTATTGCTTGATCACCCGCGTTTGAGTCCCGGAGCAACGTAATTTCATCCGCGTTCTTACTGTCGATGATTACTAGGCCAGTTGGCTAGTTTATACCGTCACAGTAAACAGTCTTCGTTCGGGCGCTCCGCATGTGACTTTACATTAAAGGACTGCTCACTACCAGAAGGCCACGAATTCAATTTTTAGAGGGCCTAGCAAACTTTTTCGACGGCTACGACTATTGAGGAAGTTGGACGATTTAAAAAATCGATTGTCCATGAAGCCAAAAAACCTGCAATTTTAAATGAAAATGTCCAAAACCTATGTTTGACGCTGGTTTTCTCGTTTAAGCCCAGGGAAAGACGTGCATTTCGATGTCAGATCTGAGCCCAGCCTTCGGTACGCCCATGTAAACCACCTGCGTGCTTCTCAATGCTCTGATGGCGTACCCTCAAACTAGATTATTCGCATGAATAAGACTGCGCAATCGTTTGTTTTTCTGTTAATGCCGGGTCAATTTAATTTAACCGAAGGTGGATACCAATATGTCAGAACGCGGACGGCATGTCACAAAATCAAGTCTTGGAATCACACGAGGTGCTGCGAATAGTGAATAGTAACTGCGAAGTTTACTGGTGATTTCTAAGTGAGTTGAATTGGAATGCCGAAAATAATTTTTCAGTACCGTACCCTTGAAAAACCTTAATGTGTGGAATTGCATTGACTAATTTTAATACTTTGCTCGAATATAACGTGTAATAATCAATGACATGTTGAAATTTATGGAAACAATGCTTATTGATCAAAGCACTATCCAAATAATAGTTTTTTATGCATAATGTACACTTAACTTTGCTGTTTTATTCATGGCAACTGAGGAGTTTTCATGCTATCTTTGGAACACATCCCATACACCATAAAAGGAAGCTAATATTGACCAGCAGAAGTCAGTTTCTGGTGCGAAGCTATGGCATACTTCCGCCTCCGGCCCAGAAAAGGGAAAGAGGGAGATGACGAAGACGATGGAAACTAGAAATCTGAGGTCGTTAATTTTATCTGGTAAATTAACCAGGAATTTTTACAACTCTAGATGTAATCTTGATGGTAGAAGAACCAGACATTCGCGTATTACGAGTTATCGGTAGACCCGGTACAGATGCGTGTTATTAGCTGCATTTCTTCGTCAATTTACCAAACGTTTCTGTCAGGTACGAAGGTAAGGGCACATGTAGATAGGTTGATTAGTTTTTTTACAGCGATTTAAATTCAAACCTGATGCTTTCATTATTATTTACGTGAAATAACCAGTTTTTGGATGCCGTCTTAGAGCACCTGCATTTACATTGAATATATAGCGCAACAATTTAGAGCATCGGTCATAGAAAGTGAAATTTAAATAACAGTCGATGTGCTAGAGAGAGGAGTAACTATGCTAATCGAAAAATAAAATGAATGTTCAGATCAGAGTCGGTAGAAATCACCTTCTGGCCGATGCCGCAACACTGAAGCCCACCAAACAGTTGCGCACAGAAGCAAAACCAAAGGGATGCACTGGGCACCAGTTCAATCAATTAATAAAATTAATTAATCAATTAACAGCTTTCGGTTAGGGTGACTTATATGCCATCCACCCTAAATAAGTTTTCAATTTAAGGAGTAAAATGCCGACAGTTGAAGTGGGGATAAAAGTAAAGTACAGAGTGAAAGGAAGGTTACCATTTTTAATTTCTTTCAAACAGCTTCAACATTGTGTGTTTGAATGTTTTCCTGATGATCAACTGAACCCCCGTTTGAAACTGGGACTAGCGAGGACAAAAAGCTATGAATAGCCGTTCCCGTCTGTCTAGTTTTTATCAGTTGTACTCGGGGTGAATGCCATCAACTTAATAAACAATCTGCACAATACAGGGTTGAACACTTCGACCCTACTAATGTGAGAATTTCCATGCACTTGTGCCATGTTTGCTAGATGTTGATGGTGGCTAGCCCGTGAAGGTAAACAGGACATCCTGTGGATAGACCATGAAAACTTGCACAATTCTTCTTTTGTTTAAGCTCCAGTAGTGACTGTGTGGTGGAAATAATGGAGGAGACTGTTACCGAGGTTCTTCCAATTGAAGCCCTCAAAGAAAAATTAGCCAACGTAGGTTTGCGCTGCAGTTCTCCCTCTGTAAGCAGGTTTGAAGACCCAGGTGAACGATTCTGTGGTACATCAACGATCTTCCGGCCCCATGACGCAAAATCCCCAACATAGTCTGCGTAGTCGGAAACCAGTGTGCAAGATGCGGGAAGCGCTTAGGTGTCAGGCCCTAGGATTTTAGATCTTTCTCGAGCCCGCAAGATGAAGAGACAGAAGGGGTATGTCTTGCGCTTGAGGGCAGCACTCGGACACAAACAAGGACCACATAATGCATGCATAAAGTGGTCTAGATTTTCCTTGTTTCTATCCATTCTGGGTGGAGGGTAAGATGCCTTCGGTTACACTGAGGCAAGCCTGATCTCTCTAGCATCATTTGTTGGATGTTTCAAGTCTTCAGCCGACCTTGATAGGTAGGGCCCTTCGCTACAAATAGAAGTACTTATAGTGAAGTATCAAGTTTGCCATCGCTGTAAGTGAACTGTCAGTGCACCCTTTATAGGTGATTAATAAGGTCGCATAAGCCGGTAGCTGCGTCTAGTTAGTTGTCAAAGTGCTAGAAGATTACAGGCAAAGATAGAGCTCCAAGGTTAAGTGTCACTTCAAAATAAATTGCTAAGGAGAGTTAAAATATACAGCATCTTGTGGGGTGCAGAAGCAATTTACGCAACACTGCCGTTTATTTTATATTTAATTGCTTCCTTCAGATAACTACGCCTTTTTATTTCCTGTCAACTCCCTTATTATTTGTTTGAATCTCCTATCTTGTCCCTGCATAAACTGATACTTTCTTACTGCTTGTAAACTAGGAAATATTTTGTTGTGAGTGTTTTGTTATAGCTTGCTAATCCTCTCACATTCTAGGACCGTGTTTTCGTCCAAACGGTTATTAACTGTGTTTTTACCTGCAGACGACACGAAGTGAACCCACCCAGGCGATTTAAGCTAGGCAGGTTTAAAGCAGCTAGCTCAACAGAACTCTAGTAGAACTATGCGAACGGGCTCCGTTTGGCGGTCAGATATATTCTACAGCCTGGGCACGAATAACTCGGGTATTGCTTTTTATCATCCTCGGAAAATAATAGCTAACTTGGAGTAAATCAGTCCAAATTAAGCTTTAGAGGCTCAGCCTGAAAGTTGATAAAAATGACTGGGCCATAGGCCATCCGTTGACAGATTACTGAATATTGCGCGGTTGTCCCGATGTGGTTGATGGACTCCGGCGCAAATATTTATATCAAGTTTCGGACTGAGCCTATAAAGCTTATTTCCGACTGATTCACTGCAAGTTAGCGATTGATTTATGAGGAGATTAAAAGGTGATAATTTCAAAACTGGACTATCTATCAGAAATCACATGGGAGAGACTGAGATTTACTGAGGAGCCGAAGCCTTCGCAACTGCGTAACGCAGCAGAAAAATATCGGTGAACAACATATCTGAACTTTTACCTGGCATCTGTGCTGTCAGTATGCTCTAACAAGTAACTCGAACACTGTGCTACTTCGAAACAGCATACATACGAAGGGAGAAACCTGACCTGTGCAAACAACTAGACATTGGGGCAAACTCTGAACTTGCCCTGGCTATCCACAGTCCTTTGATTATCATACCCGTTTCCCTTATCTACCGTGTTTTTTAAGTACTCTATTTTTCGATTAGACTAAGTGTTACGAATAATGATAACACTGATTTCACATTGATTTTTTGTAAAAAAATTACCTTGGTGTATACTGTTCACTAGTTCTTCGTGTAATTTAGCGATAGATGGCAGTTGATATGCCGTCGCAAATTTTTTTGGAACCCCTTAGTTCTGCAGTTTGTACTTGTTTAAGATTCATACCCGGCATAGGCCGAAGCCATCGCAACAGTGTACCGCAGCATAAAAATTACGCCGAACAGCATATCTGAACTTCTACCTGGCATCTGCGCTATCAGTATGCTCTAACAAGTAACTTGGGCACTTCACTGTTACAAAACAGCATACATACAGCAAACATCCGATCGCAACTGACAAAACAACAAGCCCATGGCTCAACGGCAGAGCGTTCGACTCAATTACCAAAGGTCGCGGGTTCAAATCCCAGGCGTTCCAAGCTAGATATTGGGTATGATTGGCTGATGACGGATAATAAACCAGAAATGGCAATTCCCGTCTATCTTGTTTTTTATCGGTTCCAATTTATCATATATATATATATATTTCTGGCTTATTAGCCATCATCAGCCAGGCATACCATATCCCAAGTGTGGCAACCCTGGAATTTGAACCCGCGACCTTTGGTAATTGCGTCGAACGCTCTACCATTGAGCCACGGGCTCTTTTGTTTATGTCGGTTGCGATCGGGC
>WEDG01003717.1:0-36734 GCA_017591395.1 Schistocephalus solidus | reverse complement strand
CTCCCCATTTATCATCATCACACACCACACACACACCACACACACACATCACACACACACACACACACACACACACACACACACACACACACACACACACACACACATGTCACACACACACACACACACACACACACACACACACACACACACACACACACACACACACACACACACACACACACACACACACACACACACACACACACACACACACACACACACACACACACACACACACACACACACACACACACACACACACACACACACACACACACACAGCCACACACAGCTGAACAGCTACACACAGGCTGGACACACACATACATATAAGACACAGCAGCACACACACATACAGCACATACATACATATACATACAGCATGAGCATACACATATACATATGGAGACATGAGACAGCAGACAGCAGAGTGAGAGGAGAGACACACACACACACAGACACACACAGACAGACACAGAGAGACACAGACAGAGAGAGACAGAGACACATATACACAGACAGCAGCAGCATATACAGCACATATAAGAAAAGGAGGAAGAGACAGCAGTATATATATATATAGAAAGAAAGACATGGAGAAAGGAAAAAGCAGCATATACAGCACAGAAAATATATATACAGAAAGAAAGAAAATGGAAGATAGACACTTATTTTAACACAGAGAAACATCGAAGACATGATGTGGATGGAGAACACCAATGTGAAATCCGACCAGAACCATCCACATGGAACACACAGACACACGACAGCAACAAAACGGAATACAGTGCACACACATGGACACACCAGACACAAGGAGACACAAGTGGAGGACCACACGAGAAAAGGTGGCCCCAGCAGGATCAGAATCACCAACCCCAGACCGGAACACAGCACAGAGTGGAACTTGAACTGCACACAAGGACAGCTAACGGACCGGACCAGACATGAGCGACAGCCGCGAACCCACGACTGCCCCTATCCCTGGACAACGGAAGACCCAGAGGAAGACGACCGGAGCACACACAGACAACCAGAATGACAAAGACAGCAGGCAGGACAGCAGGACTGGAGGACAGTGGACCATGGAACGCCGGAGGCACGGAGAGGACAGGAATGGAAGTGGAAGGACAGCAACCAGAGCCTGACGGTGGCCAGACAAGAAAGAACGGATGGATCAGGAAGCCACACAACCCCTGGACACTGTTCAAACGGATAAACACAGTGGATGTGGAGGAGGATGAAAGGACTTTTATATCTAATGGAATATAGGGGAAAAGAATGATGGAATGGTGAAATAAAGGAAGGACATGGACAAAGCCCAAGGAAGAAAGGGAGTGGTACAAAGCCAAAGTAGTAGTGGGACACGGAATGAAATATAGTATGGAACACAGTAGAGTAGAGACATGTGGATAGAAACTGAAGGTGGTGTATTGAATGGCACAATGTGGAAGGTGGATGCATGTAGCAGCATGGTGATTTATAATGGTTAATGGAATGAAAGGGAAATAGTAGAACGGAAATAAGGAATAACCCTGGATTCAGAGGCAAAACATAGTGGTAGTGAAGGAAAATGGTGGATGGATCCTGTCAGTTTGCAACCTCCCAAGCCATTAGTTTGTCGTGTGCATGTTTTGAATTTTTACAGAAATTGAAAATTATACAAACAACTCCTACGAGTTAAGTAGTCAAGTGCACTTTGCCGACAAAAACGAGGGAGGCTGGAATGATCGCTTCTGGTTCATTAACCGTCAGCAGCCAGTCCTACCCGAGCTCAGGTGGTTCAATACCCAAGGTTCTAACACGCAATCTATTGGTTAGAAGGCCAGCGCTTTAACTCGCTGTGCAACAGGCACGTTGTGTTGCCGATTTAGATCGGGAATTTTGAAATCCATTGATGATGCCGACATAAACCGGCAAGACAACGAGCCCATGACTCAATGGTTAGTGTTAAAATTCTTATCAGCAGGTCGCGAATTAAAACCTCGGGAGGGGGGAAGGACCACATGGGGTTGGGAAGGACAATGTGGCACCCTAGACTCCACTTCGTTTTAACGCAACAGCATTGTGACTTTTTTCATAGAAAACCATATAGAACATGGTTCGATGCAAGGCAAGCTAATAGCAGTCATAACAATCACTACCTTGGCCATCATGGAGCAAGGAGAGCTGCTCTCAGGCTGAGTGAAACACCGTCAGCTCGACCATCAGTAACGAGCGGATATGTGGCCCGACTCAGAAAACGGGTGACAAGGAATTCTCTAATAGAGAACGATTATGATAGGATTTTTATGAGTGAAGTAAACGAAAAGAAAAATAGCGGTTATCACCTTGGGTCGGAAGTTCCTATTTTTGTGTCCGGTAAGGTAATAATATAAGTAATACTCAACAGTTGGGCAATCGTATTTATTCACTCAGAGGGAAAATATGGAGCAGCATTCTGGGAAGTCAGACTAATAAGTTTTTTGGGCAGCTAAGCACAGTCATTCTTCCTTTCTTCTTTTCTTCTTCTTCTTCTTCTTCTTCTTCATCATCATCTTCTTCTTCTTCTTATAGCGGTTAAAAAATTATATTTACGCCATTAGGTTGTTTAAATACAGCAATAAAGCGGAAAAATGTGAGTTCAAGATTTGAAATACTGAAAATTAAAGTTGCAAACTGGCAGAAAAATTTAAAATCAAAGGGCGTTAGTTAGATATTGCAGTTAAACTTATCCTAGCTTTTGATGAGCAATCAATTTTAAGGAGAAATTCTGAAAAAATGTATGGTTAAATCCGACTCCATTGATGGTCGCGTCTGAAGATATAAATGAAGTTCACAACGTATATAGCCTAACCCATAACCCCAACCCCAACCTCTAACGCTAACCCCTTAAGTCGACCGTTCATCCTAATAGTTACAATTGCGATATGCAAAAGGGAAGGGCGTTAACGTGAGACAATCAAAATGACATAAGGAAAGATGAGGTGGGGCCACATACCTAATTGTCAACCGACCGTCATTTCCGATGATGTCTACCATGTGTCCCACAACGTGGTTGCCGCAGGGACAGTGACGTGTGCATGGATAAGCTTATAATGGCAGCAGACTTGCACAGTATCTACCTCAGTCACTTTTCCCCCATCCACCTGGGCCCAATGTTAAAACCAAGTCGAGAAGACCGGAGAGAAGGAGGGAGCTAGTAATCTAGGAACGACCAGTACAATATCCCTGCTGGTTGAATTCATGGTGTATCGTTTGGGTGGCACGCGTAGATGGGCTGTTCCTAACTCCGTCAGTCACTTTCCCGAAATCTCGACATCAGTGGATTAACCACCTTGGAAAATCAATTGGTGTAGGGAAAAGGGTAGAGAGAAGGAGGTTAACGTTTGAACGCATTTTCCGAACTGTAAACAATCAGGCGATTGAAGCTACCACGGTGCGACAGAAGCCATGACTGACGATTTAACTAAGATATCCCAGTAAGCTCAGTGTGTGTTTGCGTGGAGTGGCTAACTGGTGGTCTGAGGGTTAGGCTACAATGTCCCCTTTATGGCACTCTCACCTAGTGCATCCTGAGCCGGCGTCGGGGTGGTTTCTTGCCGCGCCAACCCCCTGCGGCTTCTCCCACCTCCGATCTTATTGATTTGAACATGCTTTTGGGTGCAGGTGGGGAGGAGGAGAGAGTGCGTTAGGTGTGGCGCAAGTTACCACCCTACGCCCCGATACGGTGGTGCACACGGTGGACCTCGTCAAAATGTATGACGAAACTGTCCGAGACATTAAAAATCTTTTCAGGTGTAAAAATTAACGGTCGAAAATCATAAAAGACAAGAAGCAAAATCTCAGGAAACATGTACATGTTGCTAATAGAGACACGTATTGCGTAGGCACTACAATTAGCGGAAAACTTTGTGTCATGTTAAAAGACGCACTGAAAGAAACGCCTTAATTTCAAAGTCAGTTTGAGAGACATGAAACAAGGAGCCAATTGAGCATACTAATAATCATTTAGCGGAAGGCATTGTGACTGTAGCGTCATATACCTCTCAGATATTCTGCTCTCGGTTTCAGAAAAGACCTTATGAAGTTCCAACTTAAAATTTGTCCTCCTTGCTTACACCTTTTCATTGGAGGGATGTTTCTGCGTAATCATGTTTCGCGGGTTAGTCTTCCTATTATGGGTCGGCCATAACCAATTGTCTACGAATTTTTCGTGATCTGGAGCCAACAAAAGGCTGCTTCGAGTGTTAGTGCTTTGAAAGTCAGCGCTTCAAAGACGAATTTACCAAACACTGCTTCCACCTTCATAATAAGCGCCCCCTTCAAAGCGTTACGGTTTTCTATAAGAAGAAGAAGAAGAAGAAGAAGAAGAAGAAGAAAGGAAGAATGACTGTGCTTAGCTGCCCAACAAACTTATTAGTCTGACTTCCCAGAATGCTGCTCCATATTTTTCCTCTGAGTGAATAAATACGATTGCCCAACTGTTGAGTATTACTTATATTACTTACCTTACCGAACACGAAAATAGGAACTTCCGACCCAAGGTGACCCTGCACCTAATTCCAGGAAGAAAATATTCCATACCCTAACCCTAACATAGGTCAACGGATCCCTGTCAAATAGTCCTAATCCTATAGATAACCCTTACCATAACCTTAACATAAAACCAACCCTCCTCTTAAACCAACCTCTTAAACCTAACCCTACTCTCCCTGAAAGTTAGCGCGAAGCCAGCTGTGTTGCGGGCGGTTCCGCTACTCACGTCCTGTATGGGGTGCCATAAAATTACTCCTTATGGTCCAATTTGCTGTCTACTTGTAATCAGTCTACGTGGTCAGCCTGTCATCGTTGGTAGTGGCTGCATTTCATCCTGCGACGCGATGAGTTGATTCGAGTTTACGCCAGAGTCTTAGGCCACTCTTGCAGCTCGTAAGCTATTTTTAACTTTTATTTCTCTATTTGCATTTGCTTCTTTGCTACATATCTCCACTTTAGTCCTTAAATATGCCTTCGGCGAGAGTAAGCTTTGCGAGCGCATTTGAATACTCAAAGATTAGCCTCCACCGCGTCGAAGAAAAACCAATTTATTGAAGGGTAGGAAGACCTGAAATCAAAAATAGGTCTGACAAAGAAGTAGGCTGATTTTTGGCAGCATCAGTTGTTTGGAAATAACCTTCAAAAACAGCTCTCAAGATTTATTCGCTAAAAGACTCAAAAAAATGGTTACAAGAAAACGAGATAGGAAATTTTCGACAAACAGGCTCATTAAGCCTTCTCTACAGAGTCCCGGTAAATATAAAACATAGAAGGACACGTCGGGGCACTCTGTGAGGACAATGTGGTTTTTATGCAGGCTATTGTGCATTTTATGGAGAGTTTTTACGTCGCGGGAGCATGCGTCTTTGAAAGGGGACATGGATGAGCGAGCCCGTAGTCACTGGCAAAGAGACACCTACCTATAATTGTACTGTCCACTGGGGACGACGAAGAAAAGACTGCATACTAGGAAGTTTTCCGCATGGCAAAATATACGTGAGAGACTAGGGGAAAATAACTGGAGCAGAATTCTTACGAAGAGCGGGTGGTACCAAAAAGTACAAGGGAGATGGAGATAAACATTTCTAGCTTACTAGCCCTCAGTAGTCAGCCATTACCAACCCCAGGTTTAGACCGCTTGTGGCTTGAATTTGCGCTCTTCGTTCAAAGATTCCAACTGACCCGCTGCAGAATCGGTGATTTAAGGACCCATGTTCCATCGTTACGACTGGGAAGACTTGAAAAGTAACCATTATAGTGCAGTTGACGACAATTTGAACGAAGGCAAGAAATTTTATGAAGCACAGGTCTAACTCTATCTTTTAACTGCTGTCGGTGTTTTGTGGTACGACCGGATGTAATTAACTTGAGGGCAACTGAAACAATGGGATTGTGCCCCAATCCACGTTTGGTGATAAAACGTCGCAGAATCGCGTTCTCTTCAAAACCAGATATCGTATTCACAAGACGGCACTTCGAACGTCAAATATGATGAGATCTACCGTGTGCTTCACAGAAAGGTGGCGCAGGGGCGGTGATTTGTGCGTGATTTAAATTACAGTGGTAGTAGACTTTCGCTGCATCTACCGCACCCTCTCCTCCTCCCCCACCTGGGCGCCGTGTCATGACCAAGTAAAAAGACCGGAGGTGGGAGAGGGTGCCGATGGCTGGCGCGGCCGGAGCCAACCCTAGGTGTGCTGCCATAACCAGCTCGGATCCAAGGACACATCGGACTGACCACGCGGTTCAAGTTATCCCATCCGTTGGCAACCTTCCAACCTACGGCTTTTAGCGCACCATCATAGCTTTGCGTGCGTCAGATTTCTTATGGTGAGAAAATACGGTGACCTCTTGGCACCACCCTCTCTTCCTATCCTCAGGCCCCACCTACAGTCAGTGGACTGATGCGGGGAATGAGGCGCACCCGAGAACACTTGCACCTTATCAAATTATTGTGGCAAGAGTTGGCTGTCTCCCGTGGCTATTGCAGACAGTTGGCCTGTTGCAAGCGATGACGTTCACCGCATGCTCAAAAGATTGCGTGATTTACAGGTCAATTAATTTTCAGTGAAGCAGACATGCGCAGCGAATACAGCACTCACTCGCCTTTTACTCATTATGTTACGATGGCAAAACGAACGGAGTTGGTCATGGATGCAATGGCTGTTAGAACTAAACAACCCGTTTACACGCCCCATACATGACCTGATCTCCACAGTATGCGCCAGGGTTCCATGACAGCGGCTGCGATCGGATATAAATGTGAGAGCCCTAAAGGCCACGGAGAGAGTGAGAGGAGCCATTACGGCCTGAGAATGACCCAGTTACCCCGGCAGTTGGCCACCTTCCAAGTCAGGACTTTTTAGCGCCACCGATGTATTATAATAATAAATTCGCTGATGTGTCATGAGGATCGATTCCTCTTTCTTATCACTCATAATGTACCAGTTAACTTTTCGAGGCTGTCAAAAAACTGGTGATATTATTGAGTGCAATAGTTGAGGCGGAGTGAAAGCCTATGACTAAGGCTTGTCACACGCATGTACGGCAGTAGTTATTACCTAACATGAACTCAGCGCAGCCCGACGAGCATGTGCCCTAAACCATTTTGAATCCCGTTTTGGTTCAGCGCATCTGCGACGCAGCTCCTTCTGGGAGCCAAAATGTCCCTATGTCCAAAAATCACACACGAAAGCTCAGCCATCTTAGTCCGACGATGTACACCGTGTACTATCCAGCAGTGTGATGCGGGGACGGGGACTTACGCTGGATTATAGTGAGAGCAGACATGCGCAGCATCTAACTCACTCTCTATTCAACTCCCACCTGGGCCCAGTGTCAAGGCAGAGTCAATAAGACCGCAGATGGTAAAGAGCGCAGACACACGCACCGTGGTCCAACACAAATAAGAAAACATCAACATAGGAGAGGGGCGACTCAGATCCTAGTTGAGTGGGAGTGCCAAAAAACCTACATTTATAATGAGTCATCGCAGCCTAACTCTCAGTCCGCCATTCAGCCACTCCGCACAAACGCACACACTGGATTGACCACGCAGTCACGTTATCTCGTCGGTTGACAACCTTCTAAGCCACTGCTTTTAGCGCACCGTGATAGTTTAAAGTGCGTTAGATTGCTTATAGTGAGGAAAAATGCACTTTACCGTTGACCTCTCTCTCTCTCTCCCCCACCCCTAGAATCAGGCCACCGTGCGACACACATGTCGTCCGTCGTAGTCCGACCATGTCCACCGTATTCTCCATAACAGGGTGGTGCCAGGCGGGGACTTGCGTGTAGATTATTTTTGAGTGATATTAGACATGCGATGCAGCCACCGCACTATCCCTTCCCTCACCCGTCTGTGCCCGGTGCCAAGACAAAGTCAATAAAACTAGAGACGGAGTCGGGCGCAGGTGGCTGGCGCGGCTGCACACTTCTCTAACTGTGCTGCCACATCTGAATCATATCCCACGGAGTTGGAGTGCCATAAATGGCAAGAGTGGATGGTGCGGCGTGAACCTACACCTACGCGTGTCACCACGATCCCCCAACATGCTCGGCATTTTTTATGGGTGCTAAACCCGAATAACACCTGCCGCGCCCCAATATGGCCACCGTGTTGTTCCAGCGCATCTGCCACGTGACTCGACACACACGCACTGACGACGCCCCAAAAGGGACAGTTTGATCTACCCCTTGGTTCTAGGACAATGTTTCGCGTCCACTGAGTGCCTTCTAAGCAGCAGACTCAAAATCGGCATCGTAATAGAAAGACAATGCGAAGTTCGGTAACTGACGCGGTAGCAGTCTTAGCGACACTGTTTTTTTTTTCTCGGATACTTTAGATGGTAACAAGCTTTAAGGACAAGATCCAATCAAGCTAGCTTTTAAGCTAGATGCTAATGCACGGATCAAGTATTCAAACCACCGCCTATTCATTGTTGCACCTTATTATCGTCGAGAGATGAGAGTTCAACCGTCAATTGCGACGGTATCCACCGTGTGTCCCGCGGTAGGGTTGGCGCAGGGACCGTGACTTGCCCGTGGATTATTTTCTTGTGATATTATGCTTTCGAAGCATCTACCTCAATCTTTCCTGGCTCTCCTCCCTCTGAGCCCGGTGTCATGACAGAGGCAAGAAGACCAGAGGCGGAATCGGACGCAGATGGTTCGTGCGTCGTGAGCCTGCGCCTATGCTTGCCGCAAAATCCCCATGCGTGGCATTTTTCTGGGTGTGAATTCCAAACGACGCATACCGTGCTCAGATCTGGCCGCCGTGTTGCTACAGCGCTTCTACTATGTGGCCCATTGTAGCGTCAGGCTTTACCGACATGAAACAGGTCGCTAAATTGATCGGTTTATTCATCAATGCTGAAGCGCTCAGTTTATACTCTCCTCTGTCAACTTCCAATAGGTGGTAAAACAGAATCATGACGGGCGGAAGGAAGACGGGATGCAACGACTAATCGGGCAATCTAGTCCCGAGCGCGCCGCTGCTTCGCAGAAATCTCTCCCTAAAACAGATTTCACACACTCAGACGGCTATAGCTCTCAGAGAAAGTCGACCCTTGGTAGACGTTCTGTTAGCGGCGTCGTGAAATTTTATTAACCCAGGCCTGACGCTACAATGCCAACCGTTTTCGGGTTGGATTGGCGCAAAACACTCTCTTACGGAGACATCCGGTGATCTTATCTGATGGTTGGTCGACTTGCTGGGGACGCGAAATAAGCAGCAATGGTCAGTCTGGCGACTGGCGTCCTTTGCGGAAAGCCTTGGCAGAAGTGATCGGCTCAGAGCGTAAGGCCGCAAGTGGCAGTCGATGCGCGCAGGCTTCCTGTTGCCGCGAGAGCAGATCAGTAGGTGCTGATAGCCAGATGGATCAACCATGCAGACCTGAATTTCAGGAGTGGCCACCTGGTAAACATTTTTGAACACGGGAGTGCGGTTCTGATGGAGAGCCCAAGTGGAGTCTACCTCGAGAGGGGAAAAAAGTAACCAGAATGTTAAATATGTAGAACCTGTCCCAGATCAGAAGCGCGGATAGGCTTTAAGTCTCGCATGCCTTGGTGAATTAAGTGTGAGGGTTACATATCCACTAAAATCACGAGTCCGGACCCGAAAGCCCAGGAGACGGAATATCAGCCTAAACGCCTTAATAACAGGAGGAAACAGGACAGGCTGGAAGTATGCAATGGTGGGTATTGTATTCAGACGTGGACTACGAGCACCTTTGAGAGGCTGTTTCCGGAACAATCCGTAAGTGGCGATGGTACTCACTTTGGTTGAATTAATCCTCCTGATAGCATTTTTGTGTGATTATGCTGACGACACACTTTAAATCCGTAGAATGCGCGAGCAACATGGGTCAGTCGAGAACAAGCACTCTGGCCAGTGGATATTGCGACTGCAAAGAGTGCTCCAAAGTAGCGTGGATGAAGAAGTTGAGAATTTTTATCAATCGACGCAAAACTAATAAAAATTAGGAACGTATATCAGCCTTGCTAGGAGGTAGGACATTTAAAAAAGAGCGTTAAATTTCCTGGTTAGAAGACTTGTAACCGTAAACTGTACTACTTGATGAATTTCAGTGAGGCTGACCGAACATTTGTCCTGATACATTTTTGAGTAAATTGTGTTTTGCGCAATTTTTACTGGTGCTTTTTGGTCTCTGATGAGGGGGCGACTGCTCGCAGCTGAAAGTTCCGATGAAGACAATGATTCTTCCGCTGGCTGGCTACTCTTTTTTCTTGCAGCAGAACCACAAGATTCGTATATTCGTTTTCATTCTCATTTACTATAGCCTCGATAACCGATTGGGAAACCGTAACAGTGGTTTCTTATCGTTTATTAAAAAGATAAGGCTTAAATTCCGTAAGCCGGCCCACACGCTCCCCAATGGTGATCGTATAACTCTTTTTTATCGTGTTCCGCGTTGCGCTAGGATGCACAGGTACCAGCTGTACTTATTTTGGTCAGTGCGTACGCTAGTCGTTCATTTGCCCTGAATGCAGCGCTACATCTGCTGTAGCAGAGGTATAAGGCGAGGTTTTACGTTTGTGACGAACTTAAGCAACCGGATTTTCCACAGACCAGCAATGCTGTCAGTGCTTTTGTGACTGAAGATTTGCGAGCGTGCACCTCCCAAACATCCTCCTTGTGACCAGAGATTCCATTTTACATATACTCTAATCGATCTACTTGTGAAGATCCGGAAGCGTTGGGTATCACGAGAACCGTGGCATAAATATACTTTTGCATGTCACGAGAGTTCTTGCAGATGCGAGTTCCGACCTGCCTGTGGATTGAAGTCTAATTTTTAAAGCAATGATGTTAAATAAAGTCTTACATGAGGGCTGGAACGGTAGGTCGTATTTTGAAATCGCTTCGGTTTGAAAGCTTCTTGTAGGTTTACTGGTTTGCAAGGTTGGTAACTAGCCATGCAAGCAGATACATCAAATGCGCATTTTGTGGCTGTTTAGACAGCAAACAGAGGAATCTTCTAATATTCCGGCTAACCTTCACTGAAGGCCATTCTTCTATGCACCACCTCAGCCGGTAACTATACTAACACACACTTTCTGCCTGTTGGAAGTTCAGGTTCTTCAGAACAAATTATTAACTATGTAGAAAGACTTAATTTTAGTTTAGTTTAGCTTAGCATGTCCCACAAAACACGTGCGATTAAACGTTTGCTATAACAGCTACTGAACAATTAAAAGTAGCCGTTGTATAATGCATCAAACGCAGCTTGGTTTACGAGCTGAGGTACAGCATTCTTGATCCATTTTCTTGGATCAACTTATGGCTTCTAAAACTTATAAATAATTATGTTGTATACCAGTACGGTTGGATAAAAATCTTGCCCAAAGCGAACATCCCTATCCAAATTTCACTATGACTCGGCATCTTGTAGGGTTATAAACGCTTGGAAAGTTTTCTAAACATATAAGTCTCTAGAGACGGCATGCCTATGAATGAAAAAGCTAAAAGTCAAGCAGGTGATTTAAGAAAAAGGGGCATAAAGTGCTTCACACTGTGGAAACAGACCATAATGATGCCTTGGGTATTCGTATAATAGTATAGCGACGATTAACTCAAGAGATAAGCACTTGCTTAAAGGATTACTCCATGTTTTCAGGAAACACTCGGAAGAACAGTAATCATGCAAATACAGAACTCAGACAGTGCATTCTGGGCACTGGCACTATCCAAACATATTGCAGTGTATTAAAATAGTAAATAATTAAAAAAGCTATTTAATCTAAGATATTAATTCCCTGTACCGTTGAACTCATTGAATCTCTTTATAGCACAAATTAGTCAGAAGATCTACAAACATACAAAGCAAGTTGAACACGAAAAGCACATGATATGCAGGAAGTACTTAAACATCACGTTTGAGGCTTGAAAACCTTAGCTTAAAACCACAGTTTGAACTAATTTACCACAGAAACACAATCAATAGGTCTACTTGCAATTTACAATCAAAAATGGACCCGGGATTACTGCGTTTATCTGGTTTGATTATTTGCGCAATCATTCTAACTTTCACATGAAATTGCAGCCGTCCGCAGGTTGCCACCACTTGTTGCTGATTAATCCAGGTGGAGCTCTATATATATATTGATTTGTTTATGTACCTCACTGCATAAGGCATATGATCTACGGAAGATCGGTAACGACCGTGAAACAGCTGTCTGCGTCTTGCCTGTTGCACCCTTAGCAACATATATGTGCTATATATGTGGTATGTGTCCTATGACACAACGTTCGTTTATCGCCAGTAGCTAGCTGGCGGGCGGACAAATGGGATCGAGTGAGATCCTAACCTCATCAGTGAGTGATACGCACTTGTTTGACTTGTTTATGTACCTCCCTGCACAAGGCCTATGACGTACTGATGATTGGTAACGACCGTGAAACAGCTGTCTGCGTCTTGCCTGTTGCACCCTTAGCAACATATTTCTGCTATATATATATATATGATAGTGTGTGGCTCACCGATCTGCTTAAGGAACATGTATGTTCCCAGGTGTTCTACACTTGGGATTGGGTATGACTGGCTGATGACGGCTAATAAGCCAGAAATGGCCATTCCGGGTCTCCCTTGTCTTTGTCGGTTCCACATTATCAACATATGCTACACGTCGCTATGCGACTGCCTGTGAGTACTCTAGTCTGAGTTCCAGGGCACATAGGAACATACATGTTCCTTAAGCAGATCGGTGAGCCACACACTATCATCATATTCCCGATCAAAACCGACAAAGCAACGAGCCCGTGGCTCAATGGTAGAGCGTTCGACTCAAATACCAAAGGTCGCGGGTTCGAATCACAGGCGTTCCACACTTGGGATTGGGTATGACTGGCTGATGACGGCTAATAAGCCAGAAATGGCCATTCCAGTCTCCCTTGTCTTTGTCGGTTCCACATTATCTATACATATATACATATATATATGATAGTGTGTTGCTCACCGATCTGCTTATAGAACATGTATGTTCCGTTGTGCCATGGAGCTCAGACGAGATCCCTCGCAGGCGGTCGCATAGCGACGTGTAGCATATGATGAAATGGAACCGACAAAGACAAGGGAGATCGGAATGGCCATTTCTGGCTTATTAGCCGTCATCAGCCAGTCAAACCCAATCCCAAGTGTGGCAAACCTGGGATTCGAACCCGCAACCTTCGGTATTCGAGTCGAACGCTCTACCGTTGAGCCACGGGCTCGTTGTTTTGTCGGTTGTGATCGGGAATATGATGATAGTGTGTTGCTTACCGATCTGCTTAAGGAACATGTATGTTCCGTTGTGCCATGGAGCTCAGACTAGAGTCCTTGCAGGCGGTCGCATAGCGACGTGTAGCATATGATGGAATGGAACCGACAAAGACAAGGGAGACCGGAATGGCCATTTCTGGCTTATTAGCCGTCATCAGCCAGTCATACCCAATCCCAAGTGTGGCACACCTGGGATTCGAACCCGCGACCCTTGGTATTTGAGTTGAACGCTCTACCATTTGAGCCACGGGCTCGTTGTTTTGTCGGTTGTGATTGGGAATATGATGATAGTGTGGGGCTCACCGATCTGCTTAAGGAACATGCATGTTCCGTTGTGCCCTGGAGCTCAGACTAGAGCCCTCGCAGGCGGTCGCATAGTGACGTGTAGCATATGATGGAATGGAACCGACAAAGACAAGGGAGACCGGAATGGCCATTTCTGGCTTATTAGCCGTCATCAGCCAGTCATACCCAATCCCAAGTGTGGCACACCTGGGATTCGCTATGCGACCGCCTGCGAGGGCTCTAGTCTGAGCTCCAGGGCACAACGGAACATGCATGTTCCTTAAGCAGATCGGTGAGCCCCACACTATCATCATATTCCCGATCACAACCGACAAAACAACGAGCCCGTTGCTCAAATGGTAGAGCGTGCGACTCAAATACCAATGGTCGCGGGTTCGAATCCCAGGTGTGCCACACTTGGGATTGGGTATGACTGGCTGATGACGGCTAATAAGCCAGAAATGGCCATTCCGGTCTCCCTTGTCTTTGTCGGTTCCATTCCATCATATGCTACGTCGCTATGCGACCGCCTGCGAGGGCTCTAGTCTGAGCTCCAGGGCACAACGGAACATGCATGTTCCTTAAGCAGATCGGTGAGCCCCACACTATCATCATATTCCCGATCACAACCGACAAAACAACGAGCCCGTGGCTCAAATGGTAGAGCGTTCGACTCAAATACCAAAGGTCGCGGGTTCGAATCCCAGGTGTGCCACACTTGGGATTGGGTATGACTGGCTGATGACGGCTAATAAGCCAGAAATGGCCATTCCGGTCTCCCTTGTCTTTGTCTGTTCCATTCCATCATATGCTTCACGTCGCTATGCGACCCGCCTGTGAGGGCTCTAGTCTCAGCTCCAGGGCACAACGGAACATGCATGTTCCTTAAGCAGATCGGTGAGCCCCACACTATCATATATATATATATATTGCATACTATTTGTAGTACTACTTGTTTGTACAATGGGAATTACGTGGTTATCCTACAGTGGTAGATTGTCTTTGACCCAGATGTTCATTGAAATTTCTGGTCTGACCCTAAAAAGTAATGTCCGGATCACCTGACTCCATGTCCTGCACTTAATAATTTAAAAGACAACTTGGCGAGCATACGCGCTGCTTTCGATAACTTCTCTTCAGGCCAGTACAGTTATAGAGAAACGTTGGAACGCAGTAGAAATTTAAAACCATGAAATGGATAATGTTCGTCAATTTGTGTGGGTTATCTGAGGAACGTGCAAGGGGAAGGGTGATAAGAGACAATTTGATAGGCGGCAGTAAGTGTTTGGTAGAGCCGTTCTAGGGAGAAGGGGGAGGACAGAGATGGCGCGGGGGATACATGCAGTTAAGCGGCCGTTGGCCAAGCTAAGCGCGGAGCTTGTACGAGGTTCTTTTGTGCGCACAAGACCGGCTTCTTCAACCTAATGGCAGTCGCTTCTGCTGCTGCTAGTAGACGTTGACCCAGTGGCTTGGGGTAGTTTGGTGGGACCTTATAAATTACACGGAAAGCTTCGCTGGGGTCCACACTATGCCCGGTGTCAACAAGATGTGCAAGGATGGCGCTTTTATGCTCTTGACTTCCCCTTTGCTCAGCCATGCTGGGATGTGTCCTTTTATTCTTTTTGGATAAGCGCCGATTTGTGCAATCAATATAACCTGCTCCACAGGAGCAAGTAAATGAGTAAATGCACATGGAGGTGGTCTGAGTCGGCAACCTATCCTTGCCTTCGCCTCGTAAAAGAGGGTTGGTTGAGAACACTATCTGAAGTTTCGCTGCTGGGGAACGTTTGTGTAACGGCTTGGTTAAGGCGTCTTTTCAGTAGTTCACTAGCCGAATCCCCTTGAAAGGGCACTTTGAGGAATAAAGTTTTCTTTTCACAGTATCCTTGGCAGGTTTCACTGGTCTAGCGACAAGATGCTTTGGTATTAAAACCGATCTGGGTATCCATTCTCTCGAAGTAGGTTCTGGATCTTCCCAAGCTCCTCCTCGATACTATCTGCCGTGCAAATTTTTCTGGCCCTTTGCGCTAAGCAACGGACTAGATTACGGTTCTGTTGGAGAGGTATGAAACTGCTAAAGTTCATATATTGCCCAGACCAGGTTTTCTTTCGATAAACGCTCCTTCGGATGCTGCCGTCAGGTCTTCTGCTTAGAAGGACGTCTAAGAAAGGGAGTGAACCTGCTCTTTCCATCTCCACCGTGAATTTGATCGACGGATGTGCTTGGTTTACAGTGTAAAAGAGCTCGTCTACATTTGTTTCTTCTGTGACAATTGCAAAGATGTCGTCGACGTATCGACCGTAGTATCTTAGCTTATTTATCTGTCCGCTTAACTGAAATTTCTCCAACTTGCCCATAAATACATCGGCTAGGAGAGGTCCAAGTGGCGAACCCATAGCAACACCGTCTATTTGTCTGTATAGTTGGTTATCAAAAAGGAACTGCACATTTAACGTGCATCTTAGTAATAATTCTTTCAGTGTATTTATCGGTATTCCTGTTTCTTGCTCACTGGTCAAAAGGAATTCACAGAGGTAATCGACTGTCTCAGTGACAGGGACGTTTGTAAAAAGTGATGAGACATCCAAAGATAGCATCTTCGTGCCGTTTAAGTTAAGGTCTTTGACGTCTTCAATAAATTCGAAGGTATCTCGGTAGCTACGTGGCGCTAGTTGACGTTGTACAGGCTTTAGTTTTTCTGCTAACCACTTTGCTATGGCATGATAAGGAGAGTTTCGCATGTCTAAAATCGGACGAAGTGGCAAGCCTTCTTTGTGGATCTTCGGTAGACCATAGAGTCGAGGGATGTGTGTACCTACTGGTCTGAGGCGTTCGAGGTCACGGTCGCTTAGAAAACCCCTTGCATGGAGTCTTTTTAAGCAGTCAGTCAATTGTGCCTCTACTTCATCAGTGCAATCCTTTTCTTTATGCGCTTCTCGGAATTTATTTTGGTCGGAGAGTATGGAGTGCATCTTCGTTACATAGTCTGATCTGTTCATTATAACGATGCCTGTTCCTTTATCCGGTCTTGTTATCAGGATGTCTTGGTTCGCTTGAAGCTGTTTCAACTTCTCTATGTGTGCTTTTGTTAGCAATCCCCGAATTTGCGGTCTCTTGTTCAAGTACTGATAACTAGAATTAACCAGCGTTGATTTAAAGTGTTGAGCGCTCTCTGCTGATACGGGCTTTAGGTCGTAAGTTTGGTTCCAGAGATTCTCGAATTGGGTTTCTAACTCTAATTGACTAAGCTTTTGACGAGGCAAGCAGAATTTCGGACCTAGGGATAATGCTTCGAGTAGCGTTTTATCGAGTAGCATAGAAGAATGGTTGTGAACGTACCGATTGGGATCTTTTGGAAAACGAGATTGTGGCTTTATTTCTTGCACTTTTTGAAGAAGTGACGATCTTTTTACGTCTCCACGTTTTCTTCCTATGGTTTGAGTATAACTACTAAATTCTTGTCTTTCATCTTCTGTCAGCATATCCAGAACGGCAGCGCGTTGACACACGTGACGCTCTAGTTCTTCCATCTTTATTCGAGTGCTATCCAGTTGGTTCTCAGCGTATCTCCTCAAGGTTTTCATGGTGATTACTGTATGACTACGTCTGAGCGCTTTCCAGTACTGATTTGGGTATTCATTTCTTTCAATACAGTCCCCAATAAAATTGGCCAGTATTTTCGCCTCCACAAGTTTGGTGTTGAAACGCAGGTACCCATTGAGTGCCTTTAACACCGTGGGATCTTTGGATTGCTTTAAAGTTGCAAAAATTCCCATTAAATGATTCAAAAGACAACTTGGCGAGCATACGCGCTGCTTTCGATAACTTCTCTTCAGGCCAGTACAGTTATAGAGAAACGTTGGCGAAGGCAAGGATAGGTTGCCGACTCAGACCACCTCCATGTGCATTTACTCATTTACTTGCTCCTGTGGAGCAGGTTATATTGGTCGCACGAGTCGGCGCTTATCCAAAAGAATAAAAGAACACATCCCAGCATGGCTGAGCAAAGGGGAAGTCAAGAGCATAAAAAGCGCCATCCTTGCACATCTTGTTGACACCGGGCATAGTGTGGACCCCAGCGAAGCTTTCCGTGTAATTTATAAGGTCCCACCAAACTACCCCAAGCCACTGGGTCAACGTCTACTAGCAGCAGCAGAAGTGACTGCCATTAGGTTGAAGAAGCCGGTCTTGTGCGCACAAAAGAACCTCGTACAAGCTCCGCGCTTAGCTTGGCCAACGGCCGCTTAACTGCATGTATCCCCCGCGCCATCTCTGTCCTCCCCTTCTCCTAGAACGGCTCTACCAAACACTTACTGCCGCCTATCAAATTGTCTCTTATCACCCTTCCCCTATGCACGTTCCTCAGATAACCCACACAAATTGACGAACATTATCGATTTCATGTTTTAAATTTCTACTGCGTTCCAACGTTTCTCTATAACTGTACTGGCCTGAAGAGAAGTTATCGAAAGCAGCGCGTATGCTCGCCAAGTTGTCTTTTGAATCATTTAATGGGAATTTTTCGCAACTTAATAATTTCACAAATTATTATTTTTAAAGTTATTAAAACAAGAACTTGGGACTCCAGTAATCACCTCTAAACATTGATTTTAATTTTTGAAGGAAGAATAGACAGAATTCTAATCGATTTAATTAGGAAAAGTAAAAAAGAGTTATCCTCCAGGAGGTACCAGCTGTCCAAGGCTTCAGCGTTGAGCTGTAGAGTGCTTTCCTTCCACTTTGGAACGAATCCAAACACTATCATAGTAAAGCTTGCGATCACCCAGGTAGTAGATCGTTCGTTTGAAAAAATGGTAGTACACAACTGACCCTGAATTTTGAGGAAGAAATTTTCAATCAGGTAAAATTGCAGAAAAGCTCAGACATAAAAAGGAAAAAATACCTTGAAAAATCTGAGGTATCAACCATCTAGAAGGAAAATGTCTCCAAAGTGAGTTCGAATTTCACAAAGGTTATATGCGTTGAGCACCGCAGTCACAGTAGGTTACGAAAATTGTTTATAAGTCACAACATTAAAATTCAATCAATGGAAAGATATACATGGCTGAGTTCCGATAAACGATTACCTAGTTCTCTAGTGTCGACAGTAAGTAGGCGTTTACCGATCGGTTACAGGACTCTCTCGTCTCGTAGAGCCTTCGGGCTCATTCTTGAGCCCCGCCAGAAGCCGCACAGCGGCTAGGGATAGAAAAGCATGACTGAAAAAGACAATTGTATATAGCTTGCTGCCCATACTGGCAGTTTAAATGCTTGATTGACTAAAACAGTAAATAACAAGACGCAAAATATATCCTGAAGTCAAAAGCTGGCCGCACGAACCTCGAAGAACATTGGTGGATAGGCGCTCACCGGATCGCTTACGGGATTCACTTGTCCTTTTCGGCCTTGGTCCTCATTGGGGTGGCGTTACACCTGGGGTTGTGTATGGCTGGCTGATGACAGTTAATAAACCAGAAATAGCCCTTCCAGCCTCCCTGGTCTTTTTTCGGTAATGTTCTACTGCCTATTCTACTTGCGGCTGAATGGCTGCTGACAGGACACTAGAGTGAAACTCCAAGACAGAACGAGGCGAGAGAGTCGCGTAACCAATCGATGAGCGTCTACCCAGTACCGTGAATAGTCCCGACCAAAACTGACAAGACCAAAAGTCCATTACTCAATGAGTCACGGGTTTAAGCCTTGAGTGGTATAAAACTTTGGGTTGGTATGGCTGGCTGATTACGGCTCTTAAACCAGAAATGGCCATGCCGGTGTCCCTTGTCTTTGTCGGCAATTTCCTACAAAGAACAGTAAGAAGACGACATAATTGTCATAAGCTGCACCGGGAACTACAAAAGAAGCTTCAGAGATTACTAACGCAATGCTATTGTCTGCATATCACGGTAATCAGTCCTACCCGTAGTGATGGAGTGTGCATAGGATTGTACGCACTCGGCTATGGAGAAAATCGGCAATGAGTTTTGTAGGAGCTCCATTAAATTTCCCGTTAGATCGTAGACTGCTGATGATCAGCATAAAATAACTGAAGATGTATATGGTTCTTTCAATGCCGCTTATTGTTTTACGATGCTAGATCATAATTTATATTCTTCTTTAAATATGGGTCACATCTTTGGCACGCGTTGTTCAAAGAGGCGTTACCAGGCTCGTTCGATCGACCTAGATCCGGTTTGCATTAGCTAAAGGAATCCTTTACTTAGGTATCACCCACGTCATGTTATCTGCTCCCTTTGGTAACAATCCTGGCTGTTTTCTTTCATCTTAAGATCCTTGCGGAACATCAGTGGCACTGTCTGTTTCTCATGTTTGTGAAATATCAATGAGTAATTTCACTTTTGTACTCCATGACAGTTGAATTCAATTTTGCAGTGAAAACACAGTTGCTGATGATGATTTTATATAGTAAACAAATGAAAAAATTGCTAGCACGAGTGACCGCCGCGAGCAATGGCGTCTACAGTGCACAGTCACCGTGACCTGTGAGTGAAATAGTTTATATTAATGCCGATTTGTGCATCAAGTAATACACTCTCTTCTCACTCATCCAGCAGGCTAAAATGACACAGTAATGCAAAAATGAGCAGAAGCGGGCTCGATTGCAGTGGCTGGCAAAGCCGTCTGCCATGTACGAGCTGGCCCGGCAAAAACGTACTAGGTTTCAACCAAGAGAGGATGGTTTGGAGTTCACGTGTGTCATTGTTTCCTGGAGGCCAATTTAAGAGGGCAGACATTGAGTTTGACAATCCGCCCTCAAGCCGGCTACCCTACATACACGCGAATTACTGATCAAAAGGACTAAGTTATCCATTCAATCGCTAGCCTTACAAGCCGTGACTTTTAAATAATCGTAAAAATGATAGTGAGTAATTCACTGTGGTAAAGAGGGGATGGATTCCTCCTGCCTACCCCAAATTTTCTTTCCTGTCTCAGGCACCAATACCCTGCTCAAGCCAGTCCGTCATTTGGCACTGGGGTGAAGTACAGTAGCTAAACAAGTTATAATTCTTCATCTACCTGTCCCAAACACGACGTGAATAACGCGTAATCCACCATGATTTCGAAAAATGGGGCGACTCTTATCCCACGTGCGAGCAAGTGCTATAGAGTCCGCATTGAAAGAAAACCCGTGAGCCTGACTCCCAGTACTAGAGCTATTTGGTCCACATACGACGAAAGTACTGCCCATGAAAAGAAAGTTATTCAATTAGCTGCCAGATTTTCCAAGGCAAATTTTGAATGCATCGTGATAGATTCAAAGCACATATCATTTATTTTAGCAAGGAATGCGTTCATGTGCTATGGCGATAAGTTCCGAAGAGTCGATCTCATTCATTTTTCTCCCTCATACGCAACAGTGAACTGTCTGAGCCTGTCAGTCATTCGGTATTCGGGATTGAACTTAGTTTTTAGAAAAAATTACGACAACCCGTCAACTACTACGTTTCGCTAAAGTTAATGATTTTTACTACCGTCGGCGAAGCATATTTCGTTTGTGTGTCAGTGGATGTTAAGCATGTTCTCGTCTGTTGTATAATCTGGTGGGGCAAGGTTTTAGTGGGTTAAGGCCTGCAAAGTGGTACCACAGGTTTCCATGAAGGCGAATCGGGCTGAGTAGGCCCATGCGATGGCCACATGCCCTCCAATAGTATATACAAGTGAAGCAACGGCAAAGGGAATATATAAGGACTCTTGCCATGGGGGATCAGTATCAGTGTGATGGCTTCGCAAGTGATCAATCAGTTGGATTCGTGATGCAAATGTGCAATGGCAATAAGGACAGTATGAAAGTAAGGAGTGTGTACTGGTGGCTCAGCCATACTATGCTATTGTTACTAATATAATATATATATATGTGGTTCTGGCACTGGTGGTTGCAGATGGTAGATGCGATTTCATGTGAAGAAGATGAATTTGTTTTGCCGACTGAAGTAAATTCCGTTGTCATGAATAAATATACAGCCAAGTAGAACCATGCAGTATCTGAATGTCCTCGAAAAATATTATTCCTTATAAATTTTCCGGCTGAATTATGGTCCAACTGCATTATAAACTCCATTGACACCTCCGAAAAAGTTAATAAAAATTGCTTTTGAGTACCCAACTGGAATGCCACGTTATCTCTAGTAGAAAGAACTTATTACATTTTTAGGCATGCTGGCTTCTTAAAGTTACCAGGGTTGTTTACATAAAGGTCTTAGGCACTCTCTAACCTAAACTGAGGCCAAAATTCTACGAAGCGGCGCATTTGGCAAACGAAATTGAAAGATAAACAAATTTGTGATTTCCTTCAGCACTGTTAATGTTTTGATAGCATACATAATCCTCAATGTTCAATGGATAATTAAGAGGACATCGTTTTCTGTTGCGCGCTTATGATCGCAACGATATTCCAACTTCGCAATCAAAATAACGTACTCGAGAGCTTACTATGGTGCCTATTACTGAAAAAAGAGTTCCGCTTAGTGATAAGAAAACTTACATTTTGACGTTTTCGACAAGCCTAGAAGGACCGATTTCAATCTTAATTGTGCCGCCATGCGTACAAGACAACTAGTTCATACAAAAATAGCCTATCTGCTGTTGCCGCGTAGTGCGAAACTCACGAGGGTAGGTTGACTGAGTAGGACAATTGCAACTACCAAATGTATAACTATGTGCACGATGATTGGAAATGTCGAGACGTGCCGAGTTAACTTCTGACAGTAATTGCGTAAAGCAGGCTTGTGCAGTATCGTGACAATGGCTGGTTTTGTGGTTAGGTTACTCTTGTCAGTAGGCCCTGGGCGCAGAATATTTTCAGCAGTCCCGGGGTGAATAACGTAGGATATCTTAAGTCAGCCAAACAGATCACTGGGTGCACACAAGCTCGAAAAATCTGAACTGTTCTTTCAGGGCTCGATAGGAGCTGATTCAGTGTTAAAACAAATAATTATTAGGAATGCAAAGAAAAATATTTTATGAATGCAAAGTGAATTACATGTGCGCTGGCTTGCAACAAGCGCAAGGTAACCTGTGTTCGAGATCAACTGCGTTGAATTGTTCCATCTCAAAATCTAAGTTAAATATGCGTTTTAAAGATACTTTGCTAACTTACCAAACCCCAGGAATGCGCTGCAACGCAAAGAGCAAAGTATACAAAAACAACAAGAAACGTTCCTCTCAACTGTGCGAATAGCAGTCGCAAGAATCCTGCTTGAAATAGGTACGTATTAAAAAGCTGTAAGGCGATAACGATGATGCCGAATAATACAATCAGGTCTTGAAGGCTGAAAAAATGTTTAAATATCCAAACTGGTAGCTACATGTAAATAATCAGTAGGCGTACATTAAGAGAACCAAGGTGATCAGCGATTGCATTCGCAAAGATGTCATATATAATAAAAATAAATTGAACGACGACCAACAGCTGATAATGCATAAGTTTAAGGTTGTGCAGATTCACAAGGTCAACCGTTGCTACTGCAACTGCTGAGATCACTCAAGAATACGCACAATCAACACTAGCGCTCGCGTTTTATTTTCACAAGCATCTTAACAGACGTGAAGTTCATGTCAATTACAGTTGTAACAAGGAGGAATACATCAATAAAGATTATGGCTAAGATGACCAGCAGAACGACTAAGGTGGAGCGAAACAGGTGAGAAAACTGCAAGCGTCAGCAGTTCGATGAGAGTAAAAACGAGAAGACCAAGGTAATGACCATGAAGGTCCTCGTTGCAAATGATATTTTTAGCAGACTTAAAAAGTTTTATTAAACCAGGAGTTGATATTTTAAGTGTTTGTTTATACTTAGCGGAATGAAATCAGCAACGTTCAATCCCAAATTTCGCAAGATTCTTTTAGAAAATCCAGAAGTTGAGTGATGAGGAAAGAAACATTAAATACATACATTATATAGTGTGTGTTAAAATACAAACCCACGTTCTTTGTTGATACTTGTAGGCTAGTGGGCGATCTAAGTTAAAGTGGAAGATAATTCTATACGAATGTAAACATTTAAACCAAGAATAAACGCTCATAAGTAGAGTAAAGGGACGCGAAGTGCTCGATGGGCATCAAGTATCTTCTAAAAAGTATGCGCTTGCGTACATTTACATGCACTTCAGAATGTGGGATTCTAAGTAATATGAAAAGGGATACGGAGGATAGTATGCCTGCAACTACACGGCTCCTACATATACGTGTCTAGAATGTGATGGATGGGGCGATGGCCCCCTGTACAGTTCAGCCGTGAAAAATTTAAAATTGACAAGTTATCTGTTTCTTATTTCATGCGTAAATTTTATTACTTATAATGATAAATTATTTAGATTCCCCTGTAAAAGGTTGTAAGCTTATTTGCGTATATAATGAAGAAATCCTCGATTCAAATCAATTTATTGAGGGAAATGAGCATGGACGTCTGAGTACCCTATTTGTAACGTGAAATTAAGTGTGATATGTAACGAACCACAGTTCCGAGAGAATTTTTTAAACGGACTGGGGTCACTTTTCGCACGGATCCCGGATGGGAACGAAGTGATCAAATGTCGGTGAAGATGCCAGTGCCCCTTTCCACTCTCGAAAGCTGAACCCCGTCCCCACGACTACCGTCACTGCTTATCGAATCGTTATCATCCACTCAATGTCCGCATCCCCTCATCCCGACCCTGCAGTTGCCCAGAGCGTTGCACACCCCACCGGTTATCCAACGGACATGACAGAATTCCCTACACTCCAAAATGGACAAAGTTTCATGTAACGCTCCCTTCTTTATTTTCTTTCGTGTCCTTTCATACCTATATATCCTTCTTATAAGAAGATAACATTTCCAAAATTTCTGAGGTTTAATTTAATGACATATGCGATTGAGTGATCGGCATGATGCTTTAAGACCCTGTTCAATACGTGCATCGTCTAAAAACGATTACAGGTGAGTAACTCACCTGTGTTTGTGCCAACCTCAAAGTCCTCGGCCGGTACAGTATACATACAAACCATGTGGGTTGTTAAAGTTAAAGGCGATCATAAAATATGACAAGTGGTGCGTGACTCTCAAGCGTTAAGATAAATTCCTAATCGCTCCGGCGCGTTTTGGAAAATAATACTCTCAAGTTTCCTTTTAAAGCTTTCCAGCGATGGCGACATCACAACGTCTTCAGGGAGGGCATTCCATGCGTTTAACACTCTGAGAGAAAAGGAGAACTTGCGCAAATCCCGTCTCGTCTGCTGGACGCGCAGTTTCAAAGTGTAACCTCGGAGATGGGTCGTGGCAGCAAATTCAAAGAATTCCGAGAATTCCAGGCAACAATCCAACCACATCACAATGCGGAATTCCTGCAGGAGATCACCACGCACTTGCCTTTAACGCTAACGGAACAGATTATGATTCATTAGGCGGGTTGGATGTTACGCGGAGCTTTGAATCCTATCCATTTTGGTGGCTCTCCTCTGTATTCTTTCGAGGAAGTTCTGATCTTGAATGGTCCAGGGTCACCAGGCTTGTGTAGCATATTCCAAATGCGGCCTAATGAATGTTGCAAAATCTTAGCAAAGAGATCAACATCCAAATTCAAAAAGGCTCGTCTGATGGCATGCAATACAGCCATTTCGCTCTTCGCCACGTTCAAACAGTGAAAGGATGGTTTTAAGGTGGTGGTCGTCAGCACACCAAGGTCCTTTTGCGTTTCCACGTCTTGTAAGGCTTCACCGTTGAGAAAGTAGCTTCTACTGTCAGCAGATCTGAATGGGTTGCCTAAGCGAAGTATTGTAAACTTATCGACGTGGAACCGAAAAAGCCAATGATTCGACCACACCCCTAACCGAATAAGCTGATCTGTAGTTTATCATAGTCGGCAATGTTTTGGATCAACTTTAAGATTTTCCTGTCGTCGGCAGACATTGCTGCTTCCTAGTGAAGATCCCTGACACAATCATCCAGGTAAATGCTGAACAGAATTGGCCCTATTACTGAACCCTGAGGAACCCGGCCCTCGAACGCAGCAGAAATTGACCTCTCTTGGCCGATGCACGTAACCTGCCGGCGACCAAACGAGGAAGATTTCGATGCACTTGAGGAGGTTATTTTTGATTCCAATTCTTTATGGCTTGTTTAACAGTCTCTGGCGTGGCACAGTGTCGAAGACCTTTTGAAAGTCAATTAAGGCGATGTGAACCGTGCGTCTATGTTCAAGTGCTTGAGTCAAGCTCTGCAGACATTGCAGTGATTTGTTTGTGCAGGATCTTCCTTTTTTGAACCCGCGTTGACAAGTTGATAAAAAAATTATGATTCTCTTGGAATTTCATGAATTCGCCCTTGATGATCTTTTCCATAACCTTGCCAAGGATGCATGAAAAGCTTATGGGCCTGTAGTTTGTCACTGACGCCTGAGTACTAATTTTGAACACGGGAGTTAAATGTGTCAGCATCCAATCGATAGGAAGTATTCCACAGTCAAATGACTTTCGAAAGTGCAGTGACAGAGGTGCGGAAATTTCATTGGCAAGTTCTTTCAGAAGCTTGGGTGGAAGCTCATCTGATCGTGGGGATTTCGACTCTTTTAGTCCCTTCGGATCAGAAATTATAAGAAACGTATGTGGTGAATGCTTGCATTCGGCGAGTTATCCGCTGAGGGACGACGGAACCTTGCATTTATGTAGACTGAGCGGTTGAACTGGGAAAATACTCGGCTTTGTCCCTGTTTTCATAAATTTCGAAGCCCACGGCAGTCTTAATCTTCGGGATTTGATGCTTATTCCTGGTACGTCTGCGGAGGTAACTGAAGAATAACTTTGGATTCTGCGTTGCCTTTTGCAGCAAAGTCTTCTCGAATTCTCTTTGCGTTTTTAGAATAAGGCTTCTCAGTTTGTTTCTCTATGTTTTATACTTGTTAAAATATGCGAATTGATTAGACTCGCAGTATTTTCTCCACAACTTGCGCTTGCTATTTATTTCCCTTTTTAGGTTGCTGTCTAGCCACCCAGGATGCTTGCTCTGTTGGACACTCGGTAGTGGGCACTGGTTGTCCATGAGTTGCAGAAGAAAATTCCGGAAGAACTCCCTAATCTGCGTTCACAGTGCTCGAAAACTTTGAGTTCCAGTTGAGGTCTGTTAAATCTGCTCGCATCTGATGAAAATATCCTCGCCAAACGTTTCGCCGTTTTTCCACTATAGCAGGCGCAATGAAGAATAAGGATTTGTCTTACATAAGCACCACATGATCACTTCAACCGAGCAGAGGCATTGAAATAATCTCTTCAATGCTGCCTGATGTTTTCGTGAAAACCAGGTCAGGACAGTTAGCGCTTTATCCTTCACGTCTTCTGGTGGGGAAGAGGACATGTTTTGTGAGGATTTCCTTCAAGGTCTTTTGCAGAAAAACATAATCAAAAGTCGATTTAGGACATGATGATTGAACAGTGAACCAGTTGATTCCTGGTGCGATGAAGTTACCCGTAATCATGAAATAAGGTCGACTGGAGAACGTTTCTTATTGTCCCGACAAGTCGATGTCTGCGACTTGGTCTATCCTAGATAGCCGATAGACAGTGAGAACATCCAGAAATGGAGAGCAAACAGCCTTGATGGTCAACCATATGAATTCCGGGCAGCATGCAAACTTGCTCGTCTTGTCGGACACTTTAAGCACCTCTTTCGCATACACAATTACTCCACCACTCTGTCGGTTTTCTCTGTCCCTCCGACATATTTGGTATCCTGACAATGTATTTTCGCTATCTCGAATACTGCCCGATAGCCAGGTTTCGTTTGCTGCTATGGCATCCGTAGATACTTCGGCAAAGCAAATTTTTAACTCATCAAATTTTCATAAAAGACTTTGGACCTTTGTTTACAAGCACTTCAATTTTGCGCCAACAAAACTTCCTTTTGCGTTTTTCAATTCTATGGGCCTTACTGCGTCTTCTTTGACATCAATCTCATATGCCTTTTCCGGTTCTTGTTGAGTTTCGGTGATTCTGGTTTCCACATTGAGAACGCTGTCCTTTACGGACTCAGTTCTGTTATCTCTCTGGTAAATTGGTTGCCTGATGGTTTTGGCGTTATTGAGGTGGCTGCCGTTGTCCTTATTACAATCGGTTGGTTCAATGGAAAATTAGTATTCTTTTGAACTAACTTCCCCTTGAAAAAAAGCCAGATTGTTTACGCCAGCCTTTAGTCTTGATTGTATTTCCAAGACAAGTTCCCGGCGTTTCAGCCTTTCCGCAGGGGAGTTGTCCGGGTGAAAAACCTCTTTATGCGAGTGACTGAAGTTGTTTTTTTGGGATAGGATCGCATTTATTTGGTTTTTTTTTCTCTTGAGCATAATTGTGAAAGGTCACGGTCGTGGCGTTCCTAGGCTGTCTTTATCCTTTTTACCGATCCGGAATGCTTTAATAAATTTTGTTTCCACACCTGTTGGGAGCAAGTGGTTTAGGAGGCCATTAAAGGAAGCAAGGTCTTCAGCAACATGGTTTATAGGTCGGACTGCAGTTGATTCGTGCAATCCCTGAATAACTAAACACTGCTGCCGGTCCCGGTACTAAAGATTTTCGCTTCCTCCTAAGTTCTTCTTAAACGCACGAGAACGCTTTCAGAGCTCTGGTCGGGATTTAATCTTCCTCTGACTATACTGTCATCTGAAGGATTCAGGGTATTCATCGAAGTTGGTTTGGACTTCATACTCCTGTTGTGGTATTTCGCCATTGCAGATTGCCATGCGTTGGTTTCTTCAGATTCAACTATGGGCTCGTTAGAACACCAAGATGGCAGGATGTGATTTATGGTTCTCTTTGGTTGTCTTCCGTAGGATTCAGAGAACATGTTCCTGTCATCCGGTCATTATGGGTATTCGCGTCCGGACAATCACAGTTGGTACAAATTGTAGTTTTTGGTAATTTTGGTGCGTTTTCTCACTGCCTTTTTAACTGTAGTATTGCTAACCGTATTTATAAAAGGTAAATAGAATCAGTGTTAAGATAGATGTGCAGTTTTCGCTTGAATGCAGATAGATTATTCAATGACCTTATTTCATTTGACAAGTTATTCGAAAGAAAGCTATGCCTAGAAGCAAAGAACAGAGAGCGTTTACATGTGGAGGATGCAGGAAGAGGTATGATTCGTGCTTTATTTCTTATGTTATAAGGATGACTAATGGGGATAATGACAGAAAGCTTGGGAAGATTTAAGCTATTATTAAGTCGAAAAAGGAGACAAAAGCCTGTTTTAAGTCTCCTGACCCAAAGAAATCTTCGCGTCGTTAGCTCAAATTGAGTTGAGGTAGAAAGTATTTGAAAGATTCGCATACAAGAGGTTTCGTGTGAAATTTCATTGAACATTTTCAATTTTTGAGCGGCTAGATTCATTCATTCAAACGATGAAAGAACATCAAAATTCAAGAATGGGAAGTACAAACATACAAAAAAGGCTTATTTAATTTCAGGAAGGTAGAAATTTTAAGAAATATGAAACACAACTCTGAGCAGCTTTGACCATAATTCTAGGCATGAGGTGAAAGAACTAATTTATTGGTGTAACTTTAGCCCAAGCCCTTAACGGATGAACACTCAGTCATAAGGCAACCTTTAAAAATAACAGGCCCAAAACTAATGTAGCGCCACGCAGAAGATGAAAACTCCATTCGCCATGCAGAGATCCATGCCAAAAGAGCGTCCAATTCCGAATTACTTTGTTCTAGGCATGGTTTGGCCGTAGAGTAAGAGAAGGAATACATGCATTTAAGGTCATCGGCATAAATATAAGATCGAGAATGTTTAACTATCGATGAACAATCATTTAGCTAAAGTAAGAACAACAAAGGACTTAACACGCTGCATTGAAGGACACCACTCACAATCGGGGTAGCACTTGAGTATGAGGACCCCACTACAACTTATGTTTTTGATCACATAGGTATGATTTAATAAAGTTAGTAAGGGGACTACAAAATCATTAAGCCTGTAGTTTAGCTAGAAGTCGTCTATAAGGCACGTTATCGAATGCCGTAGTAAGATCAACATAGATAACTACTACAGATAGATCATTACGAGAGAGGTTAGTAGATTAAGAAAAGTCATATTACAGGTTTTACGAGAGCGGTCCGGTAAAAAGCCATGTTGGGTGGTGTTGAGAATTTGATTACTTTAGCAAAAATCCGTAGTTTGTTTTGCAATTAATTTTTCAAGGAGTTAAGCAGGAGAGGGCGTTTTATAAACACCGAGATAGTTATAAATGTTTGCGTAAGAAACAGATTTAAAAACTGGATTTATGATAGAAATTTTACAATAATCGCTGAAGAAACCGTTTTCGAGAAATAATGAGAATAATTTGCTCAGTAAAGGTGGAAAGTCTCTTAACTGTTTAACAAGTAAGTTTGGAAATCTATCAATTCCAAACAAATGTGAATTTTTAAGGTGAGCTTTTTCTTTTTGAATACCTGAAGGCAAAAAATTAATGGTTGTTCGACGTGAATTTGAATTTGACAGCAGAGGGATTGAGGAATTGAGGCTAGTTTCAATGGTAAAATGGTTGGCAAAAAATGAATTTAACAATTCTGCTATGCTCAAATCCTCTGTATTTAAATATTTTTTACTGTCGAGTAAAGGCGGAGTGATATTCACACGCTTAGTCGACGACCGAACATGGAAGACTTGAGCAACAGATTTGGAATCATTGGTACTGACTAGTGCCTTAGACTCCCTATGCCTATCTCGCGCGAGCCTGATTTTCAAGGTTAATTTTAACATTTGTGCTACCCTCAAGTGAACTCACAATCACCTTTTAGATGGACTGTTGGGTTACTATCTGTTTTGGAGAAAAGGTGGAACAGTAGAAGAGGCTGTATTTGAACTAAAAAGCTTAAGCGGGATAAAAGCCTGGATTTTTTCTGTAAGGCTCTGCAATACCTAGTGGAAAAAGATTTGATCGTTTTTAAAATATAGTATGCCAATCTGGAGTGCTTATGCAATTATTTATTAATTCATGGTTTGTGCAAGCAAAGTCGAGGTTCTTGCATTTTACCTCAGGCTTTGTAGAAACGGAGACTGGAAAACAACAGTGAATTAGTGCGTGATCACTTGATTAGATCACGATGGAAATTCATCAAGAGAGGGTGGACGTCATTTGCAAAATTTTTATCTAAGATGCTGTCATTGCTAGTCACCTAACTGACCAGTCATGATATTTTGAAAAGAAATAATATAGTCCCAACCAATTTCTGGAGTTTTGACGAGGGAAATTTGCCTGCAGTCAATGTCTGGCAGATTAAATTCACCTACGATTATTTTGGCATAAATTTGAGTACCTGCAACTTTCTGAAATAGTTCACAGAGCTTGATTTCATTGCCAGAATAGCACAGAGGATTATACACACAGTTCATTACCACTTTTTTTTGTGCTTGAGTATTACTGAAACAAAGCATATATTACCAGAAAAGGACGATATGCTCAGCTGAAAGAGAAATGTACAAATTATAACTTGGTATAAAGGAAGCAACTACCGCCACGTTTTTCAGCGTGGTCTTGTCAGTACAAATTGAAATTATCAATAGCAAGCCTCAAATCCAAAATAAGAGAGTGAGTCCAGGATTCAGTGATGCACAGCACATCTGGGTCAAGCTCAAACGCTACTGTTTTAAGCTCAGTCATTTTTTACAATTGATCTCGCATTGAGTGAAACTAAACTGAGTGTATTCCTGATCTGCATGTTACGCTCATTAGTATTTATAAAAAAGGAAGATTTGGTGGCGGGGAAGAAAACTGGAAAGGATAAACCAAAGGTAGGAAAAACATTGCTCTGGTCTACAATTTCTCGAAATGTTACTGTTAAAAGAACTGAGGTTATCGTACAACGGCACATATGGATGAAGACCATGGAAGGGAAGACTATATTGTGGCGTGGGAAAGATAAGGGCGGCCTAAATTGACATTTTCCGGGAAGTTAGCATAAATTGGTGAAAAACGTTTATTAGAAAAAGGAATATATGACTTCCAAAAACTGTTAACATGATTAAAACATTTAATTATTTGGGGATTTTTGACACTTTTTGGGTTGGGAAAAATGCTAACGTGAGCGTTCATATCTGTTGTAGTTGCTGAGGTGTAAGCAAGATTCCATCGATAATGACATTACGGATTTTGACTCCTGGTTAAGAAAATGACTCAGATTTCCTGGGGGTTTTCTTAGGTTTAATAGATTTGACAGGTATAGCAGGCGTGGTCGCTTGGGCTGTGAATGTAGTTGCATTGACACGATTTCAATCACACCAGGAACAAGGTAAAAGGATAAGATTCAAGTGGAATTGCAATTCCTGTTGATCCGAAAGGATGGGGGTTTGAAAAAGCTAGAAGGCCAACCTCTGCGATTAATTTTGGTGTTGTAGACGTTGACCTAGGCTTCTCGTTTGCTAATGAGGTTGAAAGCCGACGTTCCATTGGGGTTTTATCTCTACAGATAAGCAGTTTGATTTTCTTCAGCTATTGAGCTGAGTACTCATGGTTCGAGAAAATAATGTCAACTTCAATCGCCCAACAAGTCTGACAGGAATCGACGGGCTTTGCTGCAAAAAGACAATCGTTTAACTTCTGGGAGTTTAAAGTTAAAGACGCATGAGTAAAAGGAAATGAAATGCGACAGCCAGGAAGATTTTTCTCTTAGGCAGAATGAGATTTCAACGAAGGTAAAGGAAACTGAGATGACAACTTCTGGCTTACAAACCGTTATCAGCTAGCTATTATCAAACCAGTTGTGTAGTCTTGGGTGTTCGCATCCACGCTCTGTTGGTTAGAAATCCAGCTGTCTAATTATTTACCCCATAGACTATTTTTCTATTTTATTATTTTGCGAGCTCGAAGAGAAATCAACTGCTATCGTTAACCTTTTTGGTACAATTACCACCCATAACCATGAGAAAATTGAAACTCTCCAGAGATTAAATTTGAGAGCTCATCTCCTACACCTGATATAGTATTTAATATGCTGAGTTGTGTAACTTATCTAAGAGTTAGTTACCTCAAATGGATGCCCATATTTGAGTTCGGCATATTGTTGCGAATAAAGAAGAAGAAGAACGATCCAGCTCCAGACAAATTCATGGATGATCCTTCATAATGTAAATATATGCATTCTTCGGCCATTCGTTTGTTATCTTCCGGTGTTGTGTGGTTTGTTTGCCCAAATTAATTTACGGTGAATGGGTAAAATGTTTGCTGAAAGTTTTGGAATTTTTCTTCTAAAATAAAGCGTAGCTCTCTCTCCCTCTATTTCTTGACACCAGGCACAATGGGGTAAGGGGAGAGACTAGATTGGAAGATCCTGTGCAAGTCTACTTTAACTTAAAACGTTTTCACGTGCAAGTCACCATTCAAGCACCACACTTCTGTGGAGAATATGGTGGCCATCTTCGGATCACGACGGTCGAACTAACATTTATATTTTATTCAAGTTAATTCAATTTATTGAACGGAATATGCATGGAACTTTGAGTACGCTATTTGTGATTAAGTGTGGTATACAGACAAACCATGTGGGTTGCAACATTTCAAAGGCGATCATAAAATATGACAAGCGGTGCGTGACTCTCGAGCGTTAAGATGAATTCCTAATCGCTCCGGCTCAATTTCGAAAATAAAATTGTTAAGGTTCCTTTAAAAGCTTTCCAGCGATGGTGACATCACAACGTCTTCAGGGAGGGCATTCCATGCGTTAAACACTCTGACAGAAAAGGAGAACTTGCGCACATCCAGTATCATCTGCTGGACGCGCAGTTTCAAAGTGTAACCTCGGAGATGGGTCGTGGCAGCAAATTCAAAGAAGTCCGAGAATTCCAGGAAACAATCCAATCCCATCACAATGCGGAATTCCTGCAGGAGATCACCACGCACTTGCCTTTAACTCTAAGGGAACAGATTATGATTCATTGGGCGGGTTGGATGTTACATGGAGCTTTGACTCCTAACCATTTTGGTGGCTCTCCTCTGTACTCTTTCGAGTCAGTTCTGATCTCTAACTGGCCAGTGTCCCCAGGCTTGTACAGACTATCCCAAATACGGCCTCATGAATGTTCCAAAATCTTAGCAAAGAGATCAACATCCAAATTCAAAAAGGCTCGTCTGATGGCATGCAACCCAGCCATTGCACTCTTAGCCACGTTCGAGCAGTGAGAGGATGGTTTTAAGGTGGTTGTCGTCAGCACACCAAGGTCCTTTTGTGTTTCCACGTCTTGTTAGGCTTCACCGTTGAGAAAGTAGCTTCTACTGTCAGCAGATCCGAATGGGTTGCCTAAGCGAAGTATTGTAAACTTATCGACGTTGAACCGAAAAAGCCAATGATTCGACCACACCCCTAACCGAATAAGCTGATCTGTAGTTTATCATAGTCGGCAATGTTTTGGATCAACTTTAAGATTTTCCTGTCGTCGGCAGACATTGCTGCTTCCTAGTGAAGATCCCTGACACAATCATCCAGGTAAATGCTGAACAGAATTGGCCTATTACTGAACCCTGAGGAACCCGGCTCTCGAACGCAGCAGAAATTGACCTCTCTTGGCCGATGCACGTAACCTGCCGGCGACCAACGAGGAAGATTTCGATGCACTTGAGGAGGTTATTTTTGATTCCAATTCTTTATGGCTTGTTTAACAGTCTCTGGTGCGGCACAGTGTCGAAGACCTTTTGAAAGTCAATTATAATGATGTGAACCGCGTGCCTATGTTCAAGTGCTTGAGTCTAGCTCTGCAGACGTTGCAGCGAATTGGTTGTGCAGGATCTTCCTTTTTTGAACCCACGTTGACAAGTTGATAACAAATTATGATTCTCTTGGAATTTCATGAATTTGCTCTTGATGATCCTTTCCATAACCTGGCCAAGGATGCATGTAAAGCTTATGGGCCTGAAGTTTGTCACTGACGCCTGAGTACTGCTTTTGTACAAGGGAGTAAGATGTGCCAGCATCAAATCGATAGGAAGTATTCCACAGTCAAATGACTTTCGAAAGTGCAGTGACAGAGGTGCGGAAATTTCATTGGCAAGTTCTTTCAGAAGCTTGGGTGGAAGCTCATCTGATCGTGGGGATTTCGACTCTTTTAGTCCCTTCGGATCAGAAATTATAAGAAACGTATGTGGTGAATGCTTGCATTCGGCGAGTTATCCGCTGAGGGACGACGGAACCTTGCATTTATGTAGACTGAGCGGTTGAACTGGGAAAATACTCGGCTTTGTCCCTGTTTTCATAAATTTCGAAGCCCACGGCAGTCTTAATCTTCGGGATTTGATGCTTATTCCTGGTACGTCTGCGGAGGTACTCAAAAGCAATTTTTATTAACTTTATCGGAGGTGTCAATGGAGTTTATAATGCAGTTGGACCATTATTCAGCCGGAAAATTTATAAGGAATAATATTTTTCGAGGACATTCAGATACTGCATGGTTCTACTTGGCTGTATATTTATTCATGACAACGGAATTTACTTCAGTCGGCAAAACAAATTCATCTTCTTCACATGAAATCGCATCTACCATCTGCAACCACCAGTGCCAGAACCACATATATATATATTATATTAGTAACAATAGCATAGTATGGCTGAGCCACCAGTACACACTCCTTTGACCATAATTCTAGGCATGAGGTGAAAGAACTAATTTATTGGTGTAACTTTAGCCCAAGCTCTTAACGGATGAACACTCAGTCATAAGGCAACCTTTAAAAATAACAGGCCCAAAACTAATGTAGCGCCACGTAGAAGATGAAAACTCCATTCGCCGTAGTTTGTTTTGCAATTAATTTTTCAAGGAGTTAAGCAGGAGAGGGCGTTTTATAAACACCGAGATAGTTATAAATGTTTGCGTAAGAAACAGATTTAAAAACTGGATTTATGATAGAAATTTTACAATAATCGCTGAAGAAACCGTTTTCGAGAAATAATGAGAATAATTTGCTCAGTAAAGGTGGAAAGTCTCTTAACTGTTTAACAAGTAAGTTTGGAAATCTATCAATTCCAAACAAATGTGAATTTTTAAGGTGAGCTTTTTCTTTTTGAATACCTGAAGGCAAAAAATTAATGGTTGTTCGACGTGAATTTGAATTTGACAGCAGAGGGATTGAGGAATTGAGGCTAGTTTCAATGGTAAAATGGTTGGCAAAAAATGAATTTAACAATTCTGCTATGCTCAAATCCTCTGTATTTAAATATTTTTTACTGTCGAGTAAAGGCGGAGTGATATTCACACGCTTAGTCGACGACCGAACATGGAAGACTTGAGCAACAGATTTGGAATCATTGGTACTGACTAGTGCCTTAGACTCCCTATGCCTATCTCGCGCGAGCCTGATTTTCAAGGTTAATTTTAACATTTGTGCTACCCTCAAGTGAACTCACAATCACCTTTTAGATGGACTGTTGGGTTACTATCTGTTTTGGAGAAAAGGTGGAACAGTAGAAGAGGCTGTATTTGAACTAAAAATCTTAAGCGGGATAAAAGCCTGGATTTTTTCTGTAAGGCTCTGCAATACCTAGTGGAAAAAGATTTGATCGTTTTTAAAATATAATATGCCAATCTGGAGTGCTTATGAAATTATTTATTAATTCATGGTTTGTGCAAGCAAAGTCGAGGTTCTTGCATTTTACCTCAGGCTTTGTAGAAACGGAGACTGGAAAACAACAGTGAATTAGTGCGTGATCACTTGAATAGATCACGATGGAAATTCATCAAGAGAGGGTGGACGTCATTTGCAAAATTTTTATCTAAGATGCTGTCATTGCTAGTCACCTAACTGACCAGTCATGATATTTTGGAAAAAGAAATAATATAGTCCCAACCAATTTCTGGAGTTTTGACGAGGGAAATTTGCCTGCCAGTCAATGTCTGGCAGATTAAATTCACCTACGATTATTTTGGCATAAATTTGAGTACCTGCAACTTTCTGAAATAGTTCACAGAGCTTGATTTCATTGCCAGAATAGCACAGAGGATTATACACACAGTTCATTACCACTTTTTTTTGTGCTTGAGTATTACTGAAACAAAGCATATATTACCAGAAAAGGACGATATGCTCAGCTGAAAGAGAAATGTACAAATTATGACTTGGTATAAAGGAAGCAACTACCGCCACGTTTTTCAGCGTGGTCTTGTCAGTACAAATTGAAAT
>WEDG01003716.1:17500-50751 GCA_017591395.1 Schistocephalus solidus | reverse complement strand
GTTGCGCCCTGGAGCCTCAGACTAGAGCCCTTCGCAGGCGGTCGGCACAGCGACGAGTAGCATATGATGGAATGGAACCGACAAAGACAAGGGAGACCGGACGGCCATTTCTGGCTTATTAGCCGTCATCAGCCAGTCATACCCAATCCCAAGTGTGGCACACTGGGACTCGAACCCATGACCTTTTGGTATTTCGAGTCGAACGCTCTCACCATTTGGAGCCACGGGCCTGTTGTTTGTCGGTTGTGATCGGGAATATGATGATAGCGTGGGCTCACCGATTCGCTTGAACACGCATTGAACTTTCGTTGCTGGAGTCGATTAGAGCCCTCGCAGCGGTCAGATATGACGGTAGCATATGATGAATCGGAACGACAGACAGGAGTCATCAAATATAGCCTGTTCGGAGAACCTGATAACTCGATCTTTAGTATTTTGATTAATATTTGATTATCGGCCGTTATGTCATTGCGATCGAATATGATATAGGATTGGTCGATTCGTTAGTGAACATGCATAAACCTTCGAGTTTCAGATATTTTGTCGTATTAAGATGCGGTGATATGATGGAATGGAACCGACAGTTATCAAAGGAGACCCGGAATGGCTAATGTCAGAAATGGCCATTCCCGGTCTCCCTTTGTCTTTGTCGGTTCCATTCCATCATATGCTACACGTCGCTATGCGACCACTCAACGAGGGCTCTAGTCTGAGCTTAGGGCACAACGGAACATGCATGTCTTTAAGCAGTAGGCTTTGATATATATATATATATATATATAGTAGAGCGTTCGACTCAAATACCAAAAGTCGCGGGTTCGAATCCCAGGTGTGCCACACTTGGAATTGGGTATGACTGGCTGATGACGGCTAATAAGCCAGAAATGGCCATTCCGGTCTCCCTTGTCTTTGTCGGTTCCATTCCATCATATGCTACACGTCGCTATGCGACCGCCTGCGAGGGCTCTAGTCTGAGCTCCAGGGCACAACGGAACATGCATGTTCCTTAAGCAGATCGGTGAGGCCCACACTATCATCATATTCCCGATCAGAACCGACAAAACAACGAGCCCGTGGCTCAATGGTAGAGCATTCGACTCAAATACCAAAAGTCGCGGGTTCGAATCCCAGGTGTGCCACACTTGGGATTGGGTATGACTGGCTGATGACGGCTAATAAGCCAGAAATGGCCATTCCGGTCTCCCCTTTGTCTTTGTCGGTTGCATTCCATATATATATATATATATATATATATATATATATATATCCACAAACACAGTCTGATGCAAAAGGAGTATGGACTAATCATGAGTGAAATGGGCCCTTAGGCCGTTTAGTTTTGCTGGAGGGTGCATGCAGTTCAAGTCTCTATCACTATACTGCAAATCTCACGCATGTACTTTTACTTGAAATGGTCCCATGTACTTGCTATCACTACATAGGAAAATACCATTCCGCAATTCACGTACCTGATCACAAGCGACCGTTTTATAACTATAGGTCGATAAACATCCGTGCAAGCATGCCTGATCCTCTCTAGGGCAAGTGTCCAGAAAGGATGCCCAAACCTTGATTACCCATCACCACTTTCATCTGGCCGTGGCCGTCGTATGTTACTTCGCTGTCAAGACAGGAAATATACGACCATTATGCTTCACCTTAATTACTGCGCTCGCTCTAATCCATCTGCAGGGTTTGTTTTTTTTTACCTAACACAATGGCCTGCTTTATCAGCCACTAACTTTGTAAATATAGGGTAGACTCAGCTGATTTCAGTAAAAAAAACACGTTTTATATTAGAAAAAATTGAAAATTGGAGCAGTATACACCTTCTTCCAAGGCTGAACACAATAGAAAAAAGTGAGTTGATATAGGAGCTCGTCATCAGCAGTGAGATCACTCGAAAACTGGCTGCCGCCTCAAAGGTTTAGTGTCCCTGTGGGCACAGTTGTTTAGAGCTTTGGACTTCTAATCCAGAGGTCGCAGGTCCTAGCAGCGGGTGGTGCACCACCTGGGGTTGAGTATGGCTGGCTGATGACGGCTAATGAGCCAGAAATGTCCCTTTCCAATCACCTTTGCCTTTGTTGGCGATTTTAAATGCAAGAACTAATACATTTAGGCCAAAGTGTTCTAACCACCTAAATCTACACTCTCCTCTTATCTCTAATCATCAACCACTCCATAATAGTAAGCCTGACCGTAAACCCAAGCATAAACCCAACCCTGAAAGTGCCTGCAGCGGCTTAAGGAGGCTACGGAGGAGTGAAAAATGTAGAAAGTGGTGAATCCAGGTGCTTGCCTCACACTTCTGAATCTTACACTATCCCGCCTTCCTAAAACCATTGACCCTATTATCATTCTCTAGCTACCTTAAAATGGTGTTTTAAGGAAATTGTTAATATTGTCTGTCCTCTTGATACCGTTATGTTTACAGTCGCAATAATTTCTTCCCCCTAGCTAACATTTTTTAAGACACAAAAGGGAACTTCTCTACAAACGAGGCCTACGTAACAGTCTAAAGGACGTTAATGTCCTAGTAAAAAGGGGCGCTTGCCAGACTGAACGACCTATTTGTAAGTCAGATTTTGTCTCTTCTTCCACCGATTATTTTCTTCTTCTTCTTCCCTCTGCTGAACTTTAGAGGCCAAAAGTATCACACTAGCACATGCGGATACTGATTTAGACTCTTGACTTCCAGTGACTGCAATCTTCCCTGAAACAACATTTTGATACTACCATGTGTCTTCTTTCCTTTCTGTCTGCGGCAAAGGTGAAAAAACACCTTAAAAAGGTTTGTGAATCAACAACCACCGGGCCGGATGGTGTCTCATCATTTCTCCTTACATCTTGCCGTTCTCAAATAGCCTCTGTTTAGACACACCTTATTAACATGCCCTTCATGGGGTTCAAGATTCCTGACGCCTGGCGTACAGTAAGAATCCCTCCTATCTCTAAAAACCCCACTAATTTTGGTCCTAAAGCCTTTCCTCCAATTGTCTGCTCTTCCATTTTTTCCGATCCAGGCACATTACCCTAGATGCCGTTATTCATGTGGTCCATTCTCGTCTAAAAGAGATCTAGATAAGGGTTGCCGTGCGTACGCATGAGCATTTCTTGACTACTCCTCTGTCTTAAATTCGATCGCGCGCCATCTCCTCCTTAATAAAACATCCACGTGTGGCTCTTCCGGCTGGGCTGTCTCTTGGCTCGAAGACTATTTTACTTCCTACACTCAACTCGTACAATCTGACAGGCATAAATCTACTGTCCTTCCCAATAACTGCGGTGTTCTTCAAGATACCATCCTATCCCCTCACGTCTTCTCCCTCTATACGGACGATTTGAGATCACCAAATGACTGTTTGGATATAAAATATGTTGACAATAAGACTGCTGGTCATACTCCTCAAAAATAGACAGATCACTAGTTTCTGAAGGATGTCCTTGACCAGGTCTCAGCATGGTCGTTGGAAAACTGTCTTCTACTGAATAAACAGAAATCCGTTCAGTGTGTTATCTGACTTTGATAAGCTGTCGGCCCAGAATCCTTGAACCTTTTTCCCAACGGGGTAACCTGTTTCCGGTAATTTGGTGTTACTCCGACGTTAAATATTTCATTCTTATTTAATAGTACGACACTTTTCACCAAGATTCGTAAACTTCTTTATTACACTCAGCATTTGCGTTCCCGACGCGGGCATTGAAGTCACCAAGGACAATTAACTTGTCCTCTTTCGGCACAGTCGCCAGCAAGGCGTGCAGGTCCTCGTAGAATTTGTACTTCGCCGCATCAGAGCTCTTCATTGGGGGAGCGTAGGCGCTGATGATGGTGTCGAACTGGTCTCCCCGAATAGGCAGGCACACACACACACACGACAGTTCGACCGTCGTAGTCCGACGATGTCCACCGTATGCTCCATGGGAAAGTGGACCAGGGAGGTGACTTGCGCGTGATTTAGTTTAAAGTGATAGTAGACTTGCGCTGCATCTACCGCACTCTCTCCTCCTCCCCCACCTGAGCCCGGTGTCAAGACAGAGTCAAGAAGACCGGAGGCGGGAGAGGACGCAGGTGGCTGGCGCAGCTGGGTCCCCTAAGTCCTAGCCAGCCTCCGGCGAAGAGGTCCATGCTCCACACACACACACACACACACACACACACACACACACACACACACACACACACACACACACACACACACACACACCCAATCGCTTATGTGGCGATTTATGGATGCTTTTATTCTCCCGTTATTTTTCCTGTTTTGCTCAAAAAAACTATGTTGATTTTAAAACTTATCCTCATGTCGCTCTCTTCAGCTGTTGCTGTCGCGGGTGCTGCTTCTTATATTATTTTTAGTTCAAATGATTATAAAAAAATGATACCTCAAGCAGCTTGCTGATCCAATTCTGGCTGACGTTGTCCACCCCCTTTATTCTGCTGTGAAGTTTTCACGTCCCACGGGTCGAAGCTTCCAACTGTATCTCTCGCCGTACATCAACATACCAGCGTTCCTTTTTTGCCATTTCTGACACGCTTGCTTGTATGCAGTGAGGAACAAATACAAAAACCGAGATTCAAACTGTCCCCGTAAGACATCATAATTTTTATGTGAACCTTTTGACAATTACGGAATTTATTAAATTATCCTTTTGTTGTTGAAATTTTGAGTTATACTTTTTGTTCTCTCTCTCTCTCTCTTTCTGCCGGTATGGTATAGACATGAGTTCCTGCCGGTGGAGTCATGTCTATTGCACTCAATATTCTGCTTTTATTTTGTACAGCTGTGCTAATGTACACGTAGCTTACTCGTGCTTGACTATGCCATTGTTTAACTCGTCTGCTCATGAAGATCCGGGCGTAGGATCTAGAGAGCAAAACACACTTCCTTCTCTAGCAATAAAAACCGAATACCAAGGGTACAAGAACCATCTCAAGCCAGGTTTTGCACTGAAAACCTCTTACACACTTTCCAGATTGGTAGTAACGTCTGGTGAGCGGCACCAGTACTGTAGACGGGAAGACAAATAATGAAACCAAATAACTACGATTTATTTTCTTGATTGGCTTGGGATATTCTTGCAGTGTTGCTGCAGTGAGAGTGGATTGTCCATTGGAGACTAAGTTGGTGTGGCTTACTCAAAGGATAGTTCCTAGGCAACGATACTCGTCTTCTACGCACACAATCCAGTCCTCACAATTGTATCAGAGGCCTAACCGAACGAGTAACAGTGACGTAAAGTTATTTGTAACGGAAATGTAGCAACGAATCTATATCGCAAGACAAGGCGGAAATGCACACTTCTGCCCGGTTGTGAGGATAGGTCAGTGACTACCTGAGTCTATATAATAATTGGCATCCTGTGAATAAGACGTGGTTTAATCCGTTACAGTGCGATTAGGACCTTCACATGGACATTCGGAATGGACAGGTAACGGCTTACCACGTTCACTTTAATCTTATCTTAAACGGCAACTTATGCGGAAGTCCACATGTTACTTTCGGATAGATTATGTTTACATACTGACAGTTTGACCATCGTAATCCGACGATGTTCATTGTACGTTCCACAGCAGAATGGTGCAGGGACGGTGAGTTGCACTGGATTATAGTGAGAGCAGACTTGCGATGCATGTACCTCACTTCCTTTTTCACTCCCCCACCTGAACCTGGTGGGAAGACAGAGTCAAGAAGACCGGATATGGGAGCGTGCGCAGGCCCACGCACTGTGGTCCAACACCAATTAAGAACACAACAGAAAAAGCGGGATGGCATGGATCCCGGCTGAGTGGGAGTGCCACATTAAGACGAAGTCACTGCAGCCTGACTCTCAGTTCGCCAGTCAGGCACTTCACACAAAGACACCACAGTTTGACCATCGATTTCGAATATGTCCACCCAATGCTCCACGGAAGGGTGGTGCAGGGATGGTGACTTGCGCGTGATTTAGTTTAAAGTGACAGCAGACTTGCGCTGCGTCTACCACACTCTCTCTCCTCCTCCCCCGCCTGAGCCCGGTGTCATGACAGAGTCAAGAAGACCGGAGATGGTAGAGGGCGCAGGTAGCTGGCACGGCCGGAGCCACCCCCGGGCGTACCACCACACCTGGCTCGGATCTCACTGGGTGGGAGTGCCATAAAGGCCACATAAAGAAGGGGGCATTGCAGTCTGACTCTCAGTCCACCGGTCAGCCACTACACATAAAACACACAATGAGCTGACCTCGCGGTCCGTGTTATCCCGTCAGTTGACCGCCTTCCGAGCAACGGCTTTTAGTGCACCGTGATAGCTTGAAGCGCGTCAGATTGTTTATAGTGAGGAAAATATGCGGAACCTTGCTTACATTCAAACATGGACTGACCTATGGTGGTGGCCCGAAGGGCTTGCAGCCGTCGCATGCAGCAGGACCAGATTGATGAAGTGTATGGGATTCGGCTCAGATCGTCACATAAAATGCTTGTTTGGAAGAGGATTATTTGCACCTCTCGCGTTTTCTGAGCATAGAAATAAAATAACAACACCGTATAACTGATGTACAGCAAATGGCTGCTGGCAACACGCTACGCTGCACGAGGCTATAAATACTGCCGTCTATGGAGGCGGGTCACCATAGACTTAGACCTTTAGGCCGCGTCAGCACCAGCTGGCTGGTGGGCTCAGACCGTCAACTGGCACGTGCGAGAGAGGGAAGACAAAGCGAGGGAACCCCTTTTCGTGGTACATCAGGGCAGAACGCAGTAGAATACATTTTGCTTCCTTGAACCTATCACAACGCACTAAGAGTCGTGAATTAGGGCATTGCCAACGGATTGGCTAACTCGGTTCTCCTCTCAGATCTAAGACTGCAATGGCTCATTCTTAATGCGGCCTTGCTGACAATTCCAAGCTGCCCTCATGAATGGCCGAAGCATGCATATATTTATATCACGAAGGATCGTCCTTGAATGCGTCTCAAAATATTGACCAAATTGGACTTCTTTCAAAACGGTGCCAGCGTCGTGCGCTGATGACCTCCTTTTTGTTGTTAGAATAAATAAATAGGGTTTAAATTTGGTATATAATGGTTGAAATAGGCTAAACAACGTACATTTAAGAGGATTCACATGCTAATGGAGAGCAGAAAAGATGGCGGCTCACTTTCATAAGCCCGGACGTGTTTAGATTCCTTAATCCTAAAAGTTCCTGGAGGACAATAGCCTCGGTGAATTGAATGGGTTCGACTACTGTATCCACTTCGAAGACATCGGCAGGGTAATCGTGTCTCGTTTCCTTTGTGAAAACTGACCGGGAAAATGTCGAAAATTGATCAGCCTCGCTCCGTCTTCAGAAAGGTCTATACCCTCGGCGGTCCTCAGCAGCAGTATCGGATCCTTGTTCCCTGTACTCTGCCTGAGGTAACCGTAAAACAGTTTCGGGTTCACGTTGGCCCGGTTCATCAGGTCCACTTCAAAGTCAGCAAGCACTGAGAGTGTGGCCTATTGTTTTAATGGCAGATAACAGGTTAAGGACATGTGCTCGTACCGCTAGTATCAGGCTACGTGGTCAGATTACAGATACCACTCACAGGTCTGTGTAGGAATTACAAGTATTATGCAACGCTCGCATACTGCGAAAAAATTGCGCAAAAACAAAGGACTGGTTTACATCGGCTTAAATCAAATGCAACCCGCAGATTGACCACTAACATATCGTAATGCCTCAAAAACTGCTCTGATTTGTTTGAATGACTTGACCAGGATGGAAATGGTGCCGTCACGTGTTAGCGAAGCTGACCAGTGTCCCTTCTCTCCCTGACGTTGGCATCTCTCTCAGTCTCGATCGTAGTTGGTTCCTCGCTTCTCTTACCAGCCTTGAAGTTGGCAATATGGCGAGGAAGATCCGAGAGAGAGAGAGCTACGCTTTATTTTGAAAGTAAAATTCAAAAACTTTCAGCAAAAATGTCTTTTACTCACGGTGAATAAGGTTGTACTAGCACTTGTTACGGCTGCGATCATGCCTGATCTAGCCGGCCTCAATTATGTCACGGCTTGTGCTCCTCCACGCGTGACAATCCGTGGCAGCAGACCTGGACAATTCAATCCATTCTCTTAGCCAACGACGGACGCCGAATACCGAAGCTCCAAGAACAACTTCCATGTCCTGACGAACTGTTTTGAGCCAGGTTTTGAGCTAACCCCCTCTTCGACGTCTCCAATTGCGGAGTGGAGTCAGTTCAAGGGCAGTAACACTGAGCTCGTAAGGTGGGCGACGAAGAACGTGTCCGAATCACCTCAGTCGTCGTTCTTGGATGGCTGTGGATATACTTGCGATATTTTCGCAGCGATTGAGGACTGTCTCATTCGAGACGAAGTCTGTGTACTTCACTCGGAGAATAGTCCTCAAGTGGCGGTGATCAAACGTTTCCAGTTTTCGCTCATCTTTCACGCGTGTAGCCGAGCATTCACAACCATAGAGAAGGACATATCGGACAGACGCACGATATATGCGAATCTTTGTGTCGATAGAAATGTCGCGTCGGGTCCACAGGCACTTTCGAAGGCTTGAGCAAACCCGACGAGCATGATCGATTCGGGAGACAATGTCATCCTTACTCTGTCCATTCGGCAGCAACCTCACCCCCAAGGTATTTGAAACTGTCTACCTCTTCTAGTTGACAGCCAATAATCTCGAGAGGTGCTTTTTTCTGGGCAGGAATGCAGCTTGAAAAAACGTTGGTCTTCCCGCGTTGATGGACAAGGCGACCGATTTAGCGACTTCATTCACCCGCGACACCATAGACTGTAGATCCTCAAGGTTTGAGGCTAGTAAGGCGATATCATCTGCGTAGTCGAGGTCAGCCAACCGGCGTTCGGGTGCAAGCTCAATGCCGTCCTCTTCATGCATGGCCTTCCCAAGAATCTAGTCGATAGCGTAGTTGAACATGATGGGTGACAAAATACAACCTTGTCGAACGCCAGACTGGATATCGAATGCTTGTGAAAGCTTGTTATCGACCAACATTCGTGTAGTGGTTGAGCTGTAATAGGCCTTGATCATGGCGGTGATTTTCGATTGTAGGCCATCTAGTGCCATTATCCGCCCCAAGGATTCATGGTGAACGGAATCAAACGCGGTGGTTGGGCACAGAACACCGAAAGATCACAAACGAATGGTCGAAGAATGCATATGTTGACATCATGAAGAATCATTCTTGCATGCATCTTATGCGTAGCACGCGAAGACGTTAGCAACTACACCTGAGACAATCTCTTCCATAGTCTTGCGATCGGAGCAAGGTGGGATGAGGGAATAAGGTGAAAGAGTAGAAGACTGGGAGGTAATGAAGCCTTGTATGGCTGCCTAAACAGGACGCAGGGAAAGGAACCGTCCACAATGCATATGACCCTGTGCTAAATTCCAATAACATTATGTTTCGGATTAAAGTGAGCGTTATGGCTTAGTTTAAGTTTGAGGTTAGGCTCAGAATTTGGGTTAGAGTCATGATTAGACTAAGGGTTAGGGTAATTATCCTGTTGACAGTATACTTTAACCTGAGGGTAAAGCTAAAGTTTGGATAAAGATTACAACTTAGTTTGATGTTCGGGTAAGTGTTAGCGTTAAGACACAGGTATATTGAACCTTCCTGATATTTAGCGTAAAACCACATATTTTAAGTGGGTGGGTTGTTTCCTACTCCCCTGTCTCGTTTCGGTGGCCATACAAGGCATCCCGACTGACTGCGATGATCATTTCTGGCTTATTAGCCGTTTTCAGCTAGTCATACCCAGCCCCGGGTGGTTTCCAACCCGAGGATCGAGCCCGCGACCTGTTGATCAGAAGTCCAACACTCAAATCCTTGAGCCACGGGCTCGTTATCTTGCTGGTTTTGATCGCGAATATTAATAAGGTTAGATAGGCGTTCGTCCCGTTGTGCCTTGGGGCTCACTCTCAAGCCCCGCTAGCAGTCGCACAATGGTTAGAGATATAGGCAGAATGACATTACCGACAAAGACAAGGGAGACTGGAATAGCCATTTCTGGATTATTAGCCTTCGTCAGCCAGCCTTACCCAATCCCAGATGGTGCAACACTCGAGGATCGAACCAGTGAAGTGTTGGTTAGATGTTCAAGACTCTGACCACCGAGCCACGGGCTCGTTGTCTTGTCAGTTTCGATCTGGAATGGTTAACCCCATAGTGGATTCGAGCATTGGACTTCTAATCAACAGGTCGCAAATTCAAGCCTCAGGTGCCGTAACACCTAGGGTTGGGCATAGCTGACTAATTACAGCTCGACAGTTCGACCATCGTAGTCCGACTATGTCCACCGTATGCTTCACGGAAGGGTGGTGCAAGGACAGTCACTTGCGCGTGATTTACTTTAAAGTGATAGTAGACTTGCGCTGCATCTACCGCACTCTCTCCTCCCGCCACTTGAGCCCAGTGTCATCACAGAGTCAAGAAGACCAGAGAGAGGAGAGGGCGCAGGTGTCTGGCGTGTCCTGACCCGCCCCTGGGCGTACCACCACACCTGGCTTGGATCCCACGGAGTGGGAGTGTCATAAAGGCAGCCAATAAGTCAGAAATGGGCATTCCAGTTTCCCTAGTATTTGTGGGTAATTTCATTCTGTTTTTCTCAGTAGACGCTCTGTGGCTTCTGGTATGGCTCCAGAGTGCACCCCAAGGCAAAGGACAACGAGTATGTCTTGTAACCGATCGGTGAGCACCCCGACTTCAAAGAGAGGCAGGGAGAGTGCGACGTTTCTTCGCCCACTCCGCAGGGTACGTGGTGGAAGTCGCTCGCAACGGTCGATCTGTCGCCGTAACTGTCGTATCTGCCGTAAAAATAAAAAGCTTCTGCAGTAGATTTAATGGCAAGTAAAAGTTAACCAGCGAACTGATGACGGGCACATTTTCCAGAAAACACCACTGGAACTCTGCATGATGCCCACAGCTGCCTTATGCCGTGGTATGAAATCGGTGAAACGCGTTTGTGAGTTCTGCACATGCCAAACCAATAGCACCGTGCGTTTACATACTATTGATTGTATGTTAACAGCTTGCGAATATCAACCATTCCGACAATCTTTATGGAATTCATTTTAAACCTGCACTTAAATATCCGAACTTTCTTCTACCATCTTGTCCCGGGAATGTTACTAAACACTGGAGCGAACCTCAGATAGCCTGCAGGGGAAAGTTTTTGACCAATTTACACAATAGTTTTTGTGGAAACTGGAAGCTTTTACATCGAAAAAAATGCAGTGCTCATATACCAGAATACGCATGGCTGCGTTGGTCGATAAACTTTTGAATCATGCCACTAGCAGTTCCTTTTGCACAACAGCGAGGGATCCACGAAATAGCGGACAGGTCTCTTCCTTTTCAAATTCTTGATTTGGGAAAGGTCCTTTTCTGTTTATTTTTAATTTTAGAAATTCATCTTTTAATTGAAGTCCAGTAGTCTATTTAAGGCTTTATAGGCGTAGACGGAAAGTTCGTAAGAATATTAATTAAACTACCAACAGACATCTAATTGCGTACACGTGATACATACACACGTATTAGCTAAAAGCCCAGACACGCATTCCGTCGATATTCTGCCGCTGCTAGGGGTTCGGCTCCACAGTGGGTCCTATCCGTTCCCAGCGTGCTTTCTGGCAGATACGCCAATTGTGAGTGTTCATTTTTAATTTCCTCAGCAATTAATCCCTAACTTGGAGTGAATCATTCTATTTGAATCTTTATAAACTTGTGCCATTGTTTGGCGAAAATTTCCGTTTTCACTCGTTTTCCTCTTCCTCCCTCTCTCACTCACTTACTCAATCAGCTCCTCCACCACTGCCCTCGGAAATTCTAACTGGATCACCCACTCTCCGTCTTAGGCGGCTCCCTCCCACCAGATCCTATTTACTCACCCCCGCCCTCTTTCCTTCGCTGGCATGAGCCTGTGTGGGAATTGCACGCTTGAGACTACTACTCGCTTTAAAGACGATAACAGATGTTCAAAAATACTGCTGTTGACTAGGTGGCAGAGGAATGATATAACATCGGGCGAGCCAAATCCACAGTGCCCGCACCACTACCCCCCTAATCCCGCGACTGTAGGATGTTTTTGAGGCCCGGATGGAGATGAAAGCAGACGAGATGGAGGAGGAGGAGGGGGGGGGAAATGATGAGGCGGCGGCTTCTAGAAACAGTATGTGTTAAAAATTGAGACACTGCAGTCCCCTCCCCCATAAACTCCATTGTTTCCTAACACCCGCTCGATTGCATCCTACCCCTACCACCCTACCCCTCCACCCTCCACCTCCACCCCTCCACCCCTGCACCCTACCCCTCCACCTGTCGGAAACTTCAAAGTCGTTAATTGCCTTCCCCTTTGACGACTCGGTCATCCTTATGTTGAAGGCCTCACACCCACCTAAAAGAACGACTTCTTCCTAATGACTGCTGGAAAGTGAAAAAATGAATCTTCCCCAGAGGATTTTCTCCCCTTCTCCTCCTCCTCCTCTTCCTTCTCCTTCTCTTTCTCCTCTCCTGCTCCTTCTCACCCAGAGGAAGTGTAGTTCAAGCGGGAAGCCGAGAGTTGGGCAAATAACAAGTAATGTTCCTGTCGACTGTTCCTGTGCAGGAGCAAAATCTCCAGAAAGGGTTTCTCCCTTCTTTGTCGGTAATCATTGTCCACTGGTCCACAGTGTAAACAACGTCAGATCCTTGCTATGAATTTTTGGTACTAAGTTTTTTGGAAGAAAATGCGACTAATTATTCGCTAGTTTTCCCAGTTATTTAATCCATCACGTCAGAAAGTGCTCGGTCACCGGGTTTCATTAAGTGTGCTAGGCTAAATCGAACTGAGACTAAGCTGATTTTTGCAACGTTACTCCGCAGGGCGAAGACTCAATTACTCCCGGATAGTAGCATAATACGCCCAGACTCATGCACAGTCCTACCATCGTAAGCGAGGACATACATCGCGCACCCCACAGGGTGGAGACAGCACCGCTGAATCGCACGTGAATTAGTTTGTAGTGATGCAGACTTGCGCTGCATCTACCACAATCCCTCCTGCCTCACCCAACTTGCTCCGATGACAAGACAATGCCAAGGCATGCAGAGGTGGATGCGTTTTCCGTGGCTGAGAATGCTTATCAACTCATCTACGCGTGCTACACGTGACATACTCTCCTATCCAGGTGTAACAGGCTACAATGACATCGGTTCTGCAGTCATATGGGCGGAAATCATATGGGCTGCGTTGATAAAGAGTCATTGCAGCTCCAACACCAATCGTCAGAGGGACCGGGCTATCGCACCACTTGACAATCTTCCAAGCCACCACCCTCAGCTCATCATAAGAGGTTCAAGCGCCTCCGATTGGTTATATTGAGGTATGCGCTGATGTGGTGTGAAGATGCAGTCTCCAGCGTTAGACATTGGGCGAAGTCGGCACAAAGAGAAGCCATAACAGTCCAGCAGCTGAGGCTTCTGCACCAAATTATCTTCGCTTCAAACTGACGATACATGGTAAGGCTGGGAGGTTACTCGCTCGCAAGTAGGGATTCCATGTTCTGAGTGCAATTATACCTGACGTCCATCATCATCCTCAACATTTCGAGGCAATAAGTTCTGACCTTAAGAGTCGGTGCTTTTAATCCCTACCTGAAGACATTTTCGAAGATGCACTACAGTAAATAACTTCTACCATCAAGGATGCTCATATAAAGAAGCGAGTTGCTCTCCAAGAGGAGCTCATATCTCTTCCCCGTCATATGAATGATAGATATATGTCTAAGAGAGTTATTGATCTTTCGAAAAGGAGTTTCGCACTCGCTGGTACATGCCCACTACCCAAAGGAGTACGGTTCAGTCATACCGATGCTGCATCTACGAACTTCTTAGTCAGCCTTCAATCCCTCCTACTGATCTCATCTATTCCTGGGGTCATGCCTGCGAAAATACGCAGCTGTGTTGCCGGCCTCCTTCGGAAAAGATAACATTAGAAAACCGTACAGGGATTGTGAGCACTGAGGTTGGACGATAGTATCATTGTTATATCTGCTAACAAAGGTGGTTAACCGTCATTACGTACCAGATTGACTATGTTGCAAGGGCCCACCAGGTCTTTAATGACAACGAAACCTCCGTGCTCATCGCTGAGAACACAATAAAACGCAGGCCGCAACTAGAGAGAAGAAGGTGAATGAGTTCATTCTACAGAGACTGCTAAGTTGATGACTTTCAGTTAGCCCTACGTCGCAAATGCTTAAGGCCTTCCCACTTTGCACAAAGCAGATGAGCCACTGAAGATCATAGGGCCACTCATTGGATCGCCTTCCTATAATCTTGCCAAGTGGTTATGTAAACACTTAAAGCTCCGCCCTACTAGATCTCAGTACAGCATGAACGACTATCATGCTTTTCTTTAAAGGAGCCCAGGCCTATGGTTTAATCCTGATTTGCCTAATCCTTGAGACAAACCGAACCGACCATAGCGAAGATCTATGGACTACCTAAGGTTCACAAACCAGAGGTGCCACTGCAACCGATAGTATCGTGAATCGGTGCACCCTATTATAAGAGTTCGCAGTGGCTTTTCCGAAAATTACACCCATTGACAAAGAATTGTGAAACGTCCATTGACAACTCTCTAGGGTTTCTGGACAAATTACGAAGAATTAACAGTGCAGCAGATGAAATAATGGTGTCTTTCAATGTTGTTTCTCTCTTCACATCCATACCATTAGATCTGGCGAGGCAGTACACATAAGAATTACTCCACGCTTATGACATGGATGTTCCTACATCTGCCTTGGACTTATGCCTAGAAAGGAATTTTTCATTCTCACAAGAGTTCTATCGACAGCGAAGAGGAGCCCCTATGGGCTCACCCATCTCTGGTTTCCTAGCGGAAGAAACGATGCAAAAATTAGAAGCTACTGCCCTACCACTGGTTAAACCCCAATTTATGGGTACGCTACGTCGATGACACGTTTGTCATCGTTAAAAGGGACCGACTGGAAACACTGCACAGTATTATTAATTCGATGATACCTGGAATAACCTTTACGCTCAAAAAATAAATTGACAAACAACTACCTTTTCTTGACGTCCTCGTACAGCGAAAGACTGGCGGGACCTTTCAAACATCAGTTTACCGCAAAGAATGTCATGCGGATCTTATCCTACATTATGAGAGCAACCACCCTGTCGCCCACTAAAAACGAAGCAATGGTCAACACCCTCATCAAACGAGCAAAAACCCACTGTTCTACTAGCGAACTTTACCAAAGTGAACTTACTTATCTATTTAAACTGTTTTCCAGCAACGGTTACCCGAGAGATTTTGTACATACATGCATGAGACATCAGGAATTAAAAGAACATGATAAGGGACTAGATTGTTCCGATCAAGCGCCCAAATTAAACACTGGCGAACACTTCCATACATTTAGAACGTGTCTGAACTTGTTGAAATAACCTGCGGAAGCACAAAATTTACGTGGCGCGCAAACCAAAACCACACTTCGAAACCAGCTTGTACGCTCTAAGGAGATGGTTGGCTATTTAGATAAAAACGAAGTCATTTGCAAAATCCCGTTTAACAGTTGTAATGTGGTGTATTGCGGCCAAACAGGAAAATAGATTTCTACACGCCTTCACAAACATCGGTTGACTGGACCGAGACGAGACAACCTGTCTCAAGTTGCCATGCATACACTGTAAACTGGGCAAAAATTTGTATGGGAAAAACTCGCAATGTTGGCTTCTGTCCATCGAAGAGAGGCCGGGAATTCTTAGAGGCCATTCATCCGGAGGATGCGTGCATTAATCGGCACATCGAATCGGATGCCATGTACAACAATCTCAAGGAAAAGTGGAAGAGGCGGTAGCCAATCCGAATGAAATGTCCAGCCACAATGACTGCTATTGGCAGGACTGATTGAGCAATATCTATTTTCCAGCACGTTTTAAATTTTAACTGTTTTTGCACACTTACCACAAGTCTAACGATGACTTGGGGTACAAGCGTTGAAAATTTACCTAATAAAGTTAATTATTGTTTCCCAAAGAACTTCTTCACTTCAAATTATACTTCTTGGGATGCCCGTATATATATATATATATATATATCGGGGGGTATTTGAAGGTAATTGTCCCATTGCACTTACTGGCCAAATCGGCATAAATGCATATGCATTGTGGGGGTTATTGGCTTTTCAGATTATGGGACATATGAATCGCGTTACCTCTTGGGATCAGCCTAGAGCCCTCGCAGACTGTCCAATAGCGACTGGCTATTATAGTTCAGTATATTTAAGGATAATAGGCATTGCCTTTGAAGACCATATTTAAAAAAAGTTATCTTCAATATTGCAGTTGAAATACACGTTGCTGCAATGTAGTGAATGACATATTCACCTAGAAAGAGAATAATCTTGTATCAGTGGAATCTTGGCACAGTCGTCCTGAAGGACCAATGATTACCTATGTCAAATAATAGATATCCCCGTTGTCTCTATGCACGTGCAAAGCTTTTGTATGATGTAGCAGTTCCTTCCTGTAAAAATGAACGGTATTTGTCAAGTGAATCTAAATACAGGAATAGGGCGAAATAATCTTCAGAGAGCTCTTTTATAGGACAGTTCTCCACTCAGCAGCCTTTCTATTCCGACTGTAGAAAACTTTGGATAGTTGATGCATCTTGTTAGTCCTCCCCCCATCACCAGCATACACAAGCAGATGCCACATAGCATGACTGACAGTCTTAGGAAACGCAGGCAAACTTGATTGCGTGGGGAGCGATAAATACTTGTGTTACTAATTGTATGGAAGCAAAGTTGATTGCTAAATGCTGAAATGACGCCCTCTCTGAACACAAGCGGTCAAAAACAAGGGCTAGCCGAAATTGTCGTCTAAAATGAACCACGTTCATATGGGGGTACATCCGCCCCTACCCTGGAAAATGCGTACGAGGTAGTTGACCAGCTGCGATGGCACGGTGGTGAACACGAGCCACCTTAACCCTTCGTTCGCGACGCATCTGAGTAAAAATACGCTGACAGAGGCAAGGATGGACTCATTAGCTCTATCATACGACCCGCGGACGTCCTCTGCGGATGGGGCCCAACTCTAAGACAGAGTCCACATCGAATGGGTAATGCGCACGGGGTGTCTGATAATAAATCCCGGAACACATGAACAGAACCACTTTCCACCCATGACGAAGACTTTGAGGTTCTAAACACAGCCCTTATGCGCAATACTGGTGACACACTTAATATGGACAAAGCCTCGGAGCAAATCCTGGCCAGGCATTCCTATTTCCCCTATCTGAACTAATCTGGTCTCACAAATCAAAACTCTCGTAGGTGTTGAGGTTGGACAGGAGTATATGTACCCCGTCCTATAGATGACCTTGCGCTAAATTCCGGGGAGCGAATAGGTCCATGTCCCGAGTTTAACCCTAATCCTAACTCTAACACCAAACCTCCTAACTTTACTCCCTCGGAATGTTGCATAAGGCCACCTGTAATACGGGGGATCCCAGGTCACTCAGAGAGAACCCTACAGCTGAAACCGATGCCGTAGCTACGGAGCTCAACGACGCGACTATCCGGCGCTTTCCCGAGTATGCTATTGAACGAACAGAAGAAGAGGAAGAAGACAGATTGATAAGCTGATGTCACTAAAAAAACTCTTCTTCTGATGAAATAAGTAAATTCTGTGATCGGTGGTATTCAAATATGCACGACTGAAAAAGCTGAGTTTATTGTCACTTAAAACTCGTTTTCACACCTTCGCTTCCAGACACCGAGATTATGGAGTCCTCCGGAACAGTTTTTCCACTTTAAGCTTTGAAGGCTGGAAGGCCGCAGGGTTCGACATGATTGCATCGTAGAGGGCCCCGGGAGTTATGCCACAGGCAAAATCAACTGCCTCAGTTGTTGGAGTAGCGGCGGGAGCACAGCGCGTCCCATTGCTAGTTTCACCATCGCTTGGCGGGAGCTCATCAGTCAGTGACCGCACCATGAATGAAGAAGCCGGCGAGGAAGAGGACGAGGAGGATAATAAAGACCTGTCCTGAAGCGGCCTGAGAGCCGTGCTGGCGTCGAGAGGGTAACTATCACTAGTGCTCACAGTAACATCAGGTGAGATAGACTCGTCGGCAGCCGATTGGTTGGTCTTTAGAGGGGTATTGAGGTCAGGCAGGGAAGGCGTTGCCAACGCGAAGGGGAGAAACTGAGATAGCAAGGGATTTGAATCGTTTTCCGGTTGGGAGCCGGATTGCAGGGAAGGAAACGGTTGTCCACCTGCCAATCGCGACTGTGAGGACGACGTGCTGGCAAGCAGATGGTAGTAGTTGAGACGGTAGTAGCTGGCAAAGATAGAATTGAACTTGACAGCCTCGTACTTGGGCAAATCCTTTTTTAGCACCCGCGTCCAGAGTTTGGTGAGGTTATTTTTGCCCGGTTTCCTGGAGAGTGAGAATAGGGCGAGATTGTCGTTGTGACGAGACTTGATGTGTAATTTCAGAGAGGAACCTTGGGTGAAGGCAGCTCCACAGCCGGAACAAGTGTATGGTTTGTCACCTACAAGGGGGAGGGGAGGTAACCGGTAGTAAGGGCACCGAAATATGCCTTGAATATATGTTATTCAGATCCCAGTTATTTCCGGCCTAGGGTTAAACATGACTAACTGATGATGCAAAATAGTCCAGAAACGACTGGCCTTCACTGACGATACTGATCACAATAAATGAGGCAAGGCTTCGACTGTACTGGTGGGACAACTGCGCCAGAACAAGCCTTAGGGGCAAAAGATGAATTCTGATCCCGCGAAGGATAGCCAAAAACTCTTCTGGGACAGACAGAAAGACACTCTGGAATTGCAGAGTCACCTCGAAAAAACGTGCACGCAAGCCTACTTTTAGCCGCGCTTGTAATCGTATAGGACAGTGACCCTTCCTGTGGTTTTAATCTACCCAAATCGATTAGGAAGTAATAAAAGTACAAGTGTTAAATGAGGTGCTATAACTTTTGGGAGAACTGTATGAGGGGATAAAGTTATATGGGCTTTTCAATCAGGGTCTGCGGGATGCCATCGGCAGCGAAGTTTTAAGTTTCTTTATGATTAAGCTTGGCCCCAGTTGCAGCCCTTCCAGTAGGTGGTGAAGCTCACTTAAAAGCTGCAATTTGCTTTTTGTTAAAAGAGATTATTTAGGCGGGTTCTTAATTTTGCGTATCATGCAACATAATCGCAGGATATTTCAGGTACCAGGATACCGGTCTTTGAATGTCCACTTTTCCGTTTTCCGTAAAACACAATGACTAAGAATGACTGATTATGTATTATTTATCGTCTTCATTGATTTTAGATAACCTTATAAATCTAAATGTGTTTAAAACAAGCGAGTTGATCAGGATTTATTGGATCCAACCAATTGCGCGACAGCTCATCAGCCGCATCCTATCGCTGCGTAACAAAAATAACGAATGAGAGATTACAGGAAATTTGAATTCGTACAGAAAAATCGATACAAAACAGCAAGGTCAGTGGTTTATTGCTGTGAGGCTAACCAATAAACGTAGCAAATTAAAAACTCTGACATGGATAAGTGATGGAAAGGACAAAGTAAGGGGAAATGTGTAAATCAAGGAGCTAGAGGTTACCGCGGAAGATTTAGGCTGACCACGTGCTCCAAATGTTTACACAGGTTCAGTTTCCACCGCCGAATATAGGCCGCTTGCAGGAAGCGCAATGTACGAGGTCTTAGTGACCGAACAAGTACTCGGCATGATGTTTTAGGGTCAACAGAGTGCCCAGGATCGAGCCCGTTTTTAGTACTGGAAGAACGTGGGACTTTGTTTTCCTGCTTTAGAAGCCATCTGCACAAGTGCTCAATAGACCTGGCCGCCAATCGTCTTTGCTTTCGCCCGATGAACTTGCATCCGCAAGTGCATGTATAATTCATAAACACAATTTGATGTGGCGTGTACTGACAAGGTATTCCTAGCTCGTGGGATAGACAGGGGCTAAGTGGGAATGCAAACTATGAGTTCAGCAGCATTGCATGTCCTTTCCCTGGTGCATCGCCGCCTTTGTCTGATAGTATTTAAAATGTTGTCACCCTTAAAAGGGCAACGATATAAAAAGGGGCCTTTTCGGAACTGAATGTTCCGTCAACTTTGGCCATAGAGGTTTGCTATACTTTTCAATGAAAGGTACTGGAGTTCCTCGCTTAAGTAAGGTTGCTTTTTGGCAGACCATTTCTGCATCCAATACCTCAACAGAGCAGACGTTTCACGCCCTTTGGAAAAAAAGTGAAAACCAAGGTACGTTTTCATTGTATGGGGACAAAACTCAAGAAATGCAAATATTGTCCATTCCATGTATTCATAGTCGTCTTATGGATCCATCTTCCTGTCTAAACATGTGAACGTCGAGGAAGGAAATCTGCTTAACTATTTTACTAGAAGGAGCGGTTTAACAATATTTATTAAGACCGTGAAATGGTGGCTCAACTATGATCCCCATGTATTACTGCTCCTTATGAAGTATACAAAGTCGTTTCATTTTATTAACTATAGGTGCACCGTCTCAATATTGCAGAGGAAAGTATAACTTTTCTTCAATAGAAACTGTACAGCTGAAAGTTCACAATCCCTAAACACGGGTGAAACGGTAGATTATTTTTTGATTGTAAAATTTTAAAAATTGGAACGTGTTGTTTCTTCGCGAAGAAAATTTGAAGAGGGCGCAATTTACTACAAAACATAGACAGTAAAATGCATTGTTCCGCATGCTCTACATAAAATACATTTGAACTGATGAGGTCGTCTAAACTTAATGGGAAAAATAAAATGAATTCAGTATTAATTTTTCAAGAGTTGATTTGGGCAGGCAGTTGAAGAAACTTGAGGTCAAAAGTTTGCTTCCCAATGTAATTATAACATCTTGGCATTCTACTGCATGCTACTCAATATTAAAATGTCTCCTTTCTAATATAAGTAACATTACCAAATTTCGGGGAATTTTTCCAGAGGTGCGCTACCAACTATAATTTTAAGTATGCTTACGTCACTTATACTTAATATAGATGTGCCGAACAATTAAATTTTAGAGCACCAGAATAGGTAAGAACATAATATGCGACCCAACTCAGCGCGTAATATGCTAAATGCCAACGTAAAACTAACCCTATCCATCGTGCTATTTATGTTAAGCATTCGTTACCGAGTTAGACGGGTCACATAATATTTCGTTGGCGGTAGGAGGACCGAAGTATAGGGTCAAATGGCAACTTTCCAAGCAGTTACTATTAGGACGCCGCAGTAGTTTCAAACCTCATCCGCTTTACCTTGATAATGAAAGATCGCTCAGAGTGGGTCTTATTCTTACTCCTGGTAAGGTTCTGAATAAAGGTGCGTCAGATCAACTAGAAATGATATCGGGCCTATTTTTCGGCTCGAGGTAAAGCCACCGGAGCTCCCAATCCGTAAACTTTTTGGGGAAAGAAACAATTGTGTGACCCTACTAACGCGACAAAGAATGCTAAGCCTAACATACAAAATGGATAGGGCTAGGATTACGTTGGCACTCTCCTTTTCTTCATTTGGCCCCATCGATAACAATCATCTTACCTCCGGTTCAGTATTACTCGCTGACCTATCTTTTATCCCCTGAGTCGGGTCACAAATTGCGTTCTTGCCCTGAAATATACTACTTAAATTCATACTCACCCGTATGTGTCCGGATGTGCACATACATGTTGCTGTAGTGACGCGTCGTGTAACTGCAGAGTTTGCACTTCAGAATGGACTCGCCGTTGCCCGTGGCATGTGTCTTCTGCAGGTGTCGCAACAGGTTCTTTTCGAAACGAAAGGCCTTACGACAGAAGGGACAGGTCATGTTCTGGTCCAATGTCAGTGGCAGGAAATTGAACAACTCCGCAGAGGGCAGAAGTGGACATGGGTAGTAGGGTAGGGCTAGGGCATTCCATCCATCAGGAGTGGCTGTCTCAACCGTTGTCGAGGCCCCTACGTAAGGCCCTTCAGGGGTACCATTTGGTAGGTGATTGGGTGGATCTAGCGGTGTCATGTGATTGATGTGGGAGGGCCGTGACGACGACCGCGGTGGTGGTGGCGGCGGCGGCGGCGGTGGCTGTTGCTCACGGTAGCTGGGACTAGATGCAGTGGGCCGGTTGCACACCAATGGATGCTCGCGTGAAGGGGTTTGGACCCTGGAGGGAAGCGCTGAGGCACACGACATCGCCGGAGATTGTTCAGTCACCCCGAGAATGGTCGGTGGTTCGCGCTTGCAGGAGAGATCGAGGACGGTTTCGGGGTCCGGGTAGCCTTCGGGGCCATAGTCCAGGCTCTGAAGGAGGGAGAAGAAAAGGGACGCTTTGTGGAGTCCCCGCATCCAGGGATTGAAGGGAGCGAGGAGATGCGGATGGTTGGCTGGATCCGGAAGAGATGGTGGTTGGACCGTGGGGGACTGGGGACCGAAAGCCAGCGACCGAGAGGGTTGCTGAGACACCGCCCAGTCCACACCAAACCACCCCGGCTGATTATATTCCGCGTCCGGCTATAGGCACGGGAGTGAACATGAAAGGTAGCCATGACCAGCTTACCATATTTAGAGGCCAGAATATAGATAGAAAAGCTGAATTTGCTATCTCCTTCCATCTAGTTCTGAACCAAGATAAACATATTAATCTTCGCAAGTACGTCCAGTCTGACCAGTATACTCGAACAATCTACTGAAAATGACTCTATGCCCTATTAAAGTTGTTTATTTTCGTATCGGAACGAAAATTTGAACTACCTTATAGTGGATTCGAGTAAAAAAAATAATTGACAGGTTTTCTGGTGAAATCTTTGCGGCGTGCCTAGATTTGCTTAGCTCAAGAAGTTAGAATGTTGGATACGTTTGTTGACGTGGGTCTGAACCCACCAAACCCGTCGGGATTTGTCACATATGTGTGTGATTGGTTACTTTGTATTCGACAGTTCAACCGCTAATGAACGTGTTTTCAGTACTTGTCCAGTAGGAAACGAAGTTCTTACTGAACTTATTCATAGTGTCCCCAGAAACTCAAGCATACCAAAAAAACAGTGAATGGAAATGGGTGATTAATAGTTTTTTTAAGGATGCTATTTTGGTCGAACTACACCTATTCTAAACTCATTTAATCTGATATATTCCAACCTTTACTGACATTCTTAATTTATTCTTTCCTACCCTAATCAAACAAAAGCAAATTTCTTTAAAACTAAACATTGCAGTCGGATCTACAGTTTCACCTAATGCATTTCTGCCGTTCATGTTACATCACCCTGCAACAGTGAAAAACATATAGTGAGAAAAAATTGAGTTGTGGTTTTTATAGTGCGAGGCTATTTTTAAGTCAAACCAGCGAAATTGTTCAGAATAATTGTCCAAAAGCATGCAAACTTTAACTCTGCGATTAAAAATATGGTACTTTAAGGTCACTTGTAGAACCTTCTGGACGCATGAAACATTAACCGACATTCACACAGATTCGTTCAAATAAAAAATGGGTCCTGTGGCAGCCTTCCGATCGAGATGAGCATGGGATACATTATCTCAGATTGGTTGACACACGGTAGCATGCTGGCCCTCCACTGACCGTTCTTTCGGGCATACCTTGGGAGAGGGACAGTCGACACTTACATAGTAGAGGTTCGGAGCACAACTGGGCTGCCTATTAAGTACTCCTCTTCGAAAGAACCGGTAAAGACTATATTTCTTACAGTTGTGTCTTGTGAGAAGTTGCAGCTTCAGCAGATGCAAGGAGGGAATATGTGGGTTTCAAAAACCTTGTGTTGTAGCTCAGGCGCTTTGGAGGCCTTCGCTCTACGTTGGGCAGTACCCGTGGGCCTCTGAAGACTCTTCATAAATTCTACCTCCAATGCCTCCTGCGTGTCATGCGTTAGCGGCACCAGCAGTAGCCTGAAATGGTTTTCAGAGAACATGCTTGCAAAGTGGTTGGAAAACCTTAAAAGGGCTGAAAAAGCAGTTCGCATTTGAACAAACATGAAAGTCACCGGACTTCATTATGTGCAAATGTTCATGCCTTTAGACACCAAATTACGATAGATCATAATTTCCCACAAATGGACCATGAAAGTGGGAATTTTACCAGCGAAGCATTATCCGCTACGTTTTATCGACTTTTTTTTACTACCAAATTGAACTCAGGTGAGTGGAACGATGAGCAGTCTGTATAAGAGTAGAACTGAGGCCATATTACATGCTTTCTGGAAGTGCAGCCCAGGTAAAGGCAAACTTAGGGCTGACAGTGTTTATCCCCAGTTTAAAGGCATACTGTACACGAAAATACGTACATAACTGTCTAAAAATCGAAAATGTTCCCAAATTTCGAGGCCCTTAAGTGGAGTTATACCCTCCTCCTCCTCCTCCTCCTCCTCCTCCCCTCCCTCCTCCTCCTCCTCCTCCTCCTCCTCCTCCTCCTCCTCCTCCTCCTCCTCCTCCTCCTCCCTCCTCCTCCTCCTCCTCCTCCTCCTCCTCCTCCTCCTCCTCCTCCTCCTCCTCCTCCTCCTCCTCCTCCTCCTCCTCATCCTCATCCTCATCCTCCTCCTCCTCCTCCTACTCCATCCCCTTCTCCTCCTTCTCCTCCTCCTCCTCCTCCTCCTCCTCATCATCATCATCATCATCATCAGCAGCAGCATCATCATCATTTAAGTTATTGCCAGTAATACTAAGAAGTGTGCTGTTAAAATGCGTGATTAGCAAGCGAAAACCAGAATAATATGATGTACGAGATTACTAAAATGCAGTTTGCTAATCCGTTCCTAAAGACCATCTGAGAGTTTATATCATAGTGTCAATAGGGCTCACAGGCGCTATCCCAGCTTCAACGGTGCGTTGGGCTTGGCAATCCTTCAAGAGCAATCCGCAGTTTCGATCAGGTAAAGTATTCTTCTTTCCAGAAACAGGGAGTGTACGGTTTCGAAGTTTTTTTGCTTCAAAGTCCAAAGTAAAGATAACTACCCCCTGAAATGATTCCCCAGACTTTACCGCGTCTCCTGAATGCGGGAACCCACACCACCACTTCAACGGCATTGACGAATGCGGTTAATTCTGCCTGCAAAATCAACCCCCAAGTGCTATGTATTTAACCTTCTACGCACAACTATGGGGAACTATGATTATAGTTTATAATATATTTTAAGAAGTAAAAGATGTCACATAGAGGTTTTCTTTATCTGCGGCCTTCTGATGTGCGCCATGTCCAAGAAAATAAGTAGGGTGCGCTTATTTTCAAATGCGTTAATTTCGGGGTAGATAGTCCAACATCGGCAAAATCACTTAGTAAGTATGTAGTAGTATGTATTAGTAGTATGTATTAGTATTAGTATGTATTAGTATTAGTATGTATTAGTATTAGTAGTATGTATTAATAGGGTGTTCATACTGCCGAAAGTATCATTTCCAAAGTGGATTACCATATGCAGACGTTCAAACAACGAAACTCATTACGCAAGTGCATATGTGTAAGTATATACACTTCACTTGCGAATACACTGCATAGAGACTGGCGAACCAGCACATGGGGCACCAACACACAGCGGAACTCGCTCTCCACTGCCCTTCACCGCCCTCATGCATTCACTCACCCCATGAGCCTCTTCGGTCAAATGCGCATTCCTGACACCGGAATTCACCACAATGTCGACACCACACACAGTTTCCGCTCCTGCCATTCCCACTACCACCACTGCCATTACCACTACCACGAAAGACATACATTCAGCCTCTCAAGACTTCTCCTGCCCGTGACTTCACCGCACGCATCGGCCTGATCGGTCACCTGCGAATCCATCGCATGGAAGCTACGACATACAGTCACCGCGCCCGCCTACACTGCCCTCACTTCTCCTGCATCTTCACAAACCGCATGGGTCCGATTAGGTCACATGCGCCTCCACGATAACCTGTGGTAAACTACCGTAGGCGAAACCAAATCAACGCACACTACCTTCACCGAAAATATACAACACCCCTGCCATAATCACGACCTGAACCTATTACGGCAAGACAACGAGCTCGTGGCGCAGTGAGTATAGCGTTGGAATTCTGCCCAATAGATCGCGCGTTCGAACCTCGGGCGCCGCAGTGCCTGGGGTTGCGTATGGCTGGCTGATGACGGCTAATAAGCCAGAAATGGCCATTTCAGTCTCCCTTGTCTTTGTCAGTTATATCATTATGCCTATATCACTAGCCGCTTTGGCGGCTGCTGGCGGGGCTGTAGAGTAAGCATCAAGGCACAGTGGGACGATTGAGTCCTGTAACCGATCGGTGAGCGCCCAACTACCATATATATATATATACTCAAAAGGGCGGGTATACTTTACTTTTGCCCAATAAACTACGCCAGTGCAGTTTTTATGTCCATCCTGATATAATTTTTTGGCCCTGTGGACCGGCAAACAGCGAATATTGCTTAGGTTTTTTCCTTAAAACCCTAATTTCTACTAGGTGTTCTTTTCAGTGACCTCTTCCTTTTCCTCCCCCATGTAATTTCGATCTGGACTTCACGGTCAGTTGGATTAATTTAAAGCCAAACCCCCGAGGCAGTCACTCAAACCAGCTAGCAACACTTTTGACTTCACGCGATATCGCAGTGGTATCTGCCACCTAATCTGATCTCGTTTGTTCACAATGAAGCACCTTCAAGTACAAGCCAAAGAACAGCATATTTTATTCAACGTCAAACTCGCCCCTTTGGTACTCAGCTAGGGATCTGACCTTCTGTTGATCCATGCACTCATCAGAAGTAAGAGGGGATCGGCCACTCTCTAAGTAAACTCGCCCAACGCACTGTTTTTACGGTTGTCACTAACGTACATCAACCTTCTAGGGACAATACAATCACCCCAGGAGGATATATCATCGTTAAATTCAAGTCAGTTTGCCATCGAGTATTTTCGAGCTAAACGCCCTCTCGCCTGCGCTACGAAACCAGGTCTCGTTAGCTGTCTCTAGGTTTCTTTGTCCTAATTGCTGAAGAATCCGTAGTAGCAAGTTTGGGGTTAGGATGACTTATAGGGCCCCCCTAAACAGGACATGAGAACAGGGACCACCAGCAATAGAGGTGTCTTTGCGTCAAACTCCAGGGAAACTAACATTTGGTTCACGGTTAGGGTTAGGTTTAAGGTTAAATTTACGGTAAGTTAAGATTAGTTTTGCCTCTAGGGCTAGCGTTTACATTGTCAGGGTTAGGACACTGGCATAGTTACCCTTTCTGGAATTATGCGTCGGGCCAACTTTATTACGTGGGTGGAGTGCTCCTATTCCCGGGTCCTGTTTAGGCAGCCATATAAGTTATCCCTTACGCCAGCGTGGAGTTTTGGGGGAGGCTCAAAAACGAGCCGCAAACCTCGTAGATGAATCATGCGACTGCGAAAATTCAACAAAATACGGATCTGTACGTGTTTTTGTTGTCGTTGGCAGGTCTACCTGTGCGCTTGGAGAAGTTATTTGATGTCCACACTCAATAATTCTGGTTCTGATCTTCATCCGCTGAGGGCACAGTGTGTCTATCCCGCTGGAAACTATGACCATTAATTCGAGGTGCTACGCAGCAATCCAGCCGAAAGTACAAAAAAAGCAAAGATCGGAACACGCAGTTTGAAGGTGAGCAAGCCAGGAGGGTTGTATTGAGGTCATGCCAACCCGGTTTGACGACGCCCCCGCTTATCAAGGTCTCCTGCCAAATTAAATTAGTCTCGGCCATCCGCCCGCCCGCCCAGAGACCAGTGTTCGTTTCGGAGGCTGGATGTGCAGGGGGAGATTGCGGGGCGGGCGGGTGGGCGGTGGGAGGCGCGCCCACGTGCTTCCGGGACCACGCACGCAGCCAACGTACCGCCACGTGACTCTGTCACGGATAGTTGTGAGCACCTGATTGCCCCTGCTCCGCCAGTGTGTCCCATCTGCCACGGTGGCACGAGGAGGCGATGACGGTTATTCGCCCCCGTCTGCCAACCTGCCCAAAAAGTGAATTAAACGAGGTGTGAATCGCGTGGTTAGGGGGCGCCATTACGGGAACCGGATCTGTGTTGCCTCCCTCCCTCCATCGCCTATTCTGTGCACTGGGACAGGAAGTCACCAGCCCTAGCTCGACTATCAATCTTTTAAATTGACGAATGGATAAAAAATGCCCTGGTGCGGCTTTAATACGAGGCATAGTGAAGAGGGTTTACTCCCACGAAAAAACAGCTTGCATTTCTCTCTTTTAGTAAATTACATCTCCCACCTGCCGCGTAACCGAAGTACTAGGGGGATAAACACACTGTCTGAGGTGGCTTCAAAGAGAAGTCAGAAGATCGAGTCCTCCCATTAAATCTCCCCTTTCTATGTGTATCTAAAGGTCTCATGGGACGCATCAAACAAGATATTAGACACTACAGGCGTATGAAGAATGCCCTCGGAAACCTAAGTCGTTTTCTCTACAAAGCGAGAAGCCACCGATTTTTTAAGTCTGCCGACGACCTTCTGTCACAACGGTCACATGGCATCGCAGGCCTCGCGCTTAGTAATATTCGCTTAAAACATTCTTCAGATCCCTTATTATGCAGGAATTTATGGAGCTTTCTACGAATAAACAGGGATGGAAACCAATCTGAAAATATAGATTAAACGTTTACCTAACGAAAGACATCACATAACTTGAGGGATGTAGGTATTGCACTAAATTCCACGGAACCTGTTGTTAGGTTTACGGTCGAGGTTTGAGTTACGGTTACTGATGGGGGTTAGACACGGGAGTATTTAACTCTGCCAAAGTTTAGCGCAAGTTCACCTCTATTATTGGGAGGCGACTTTACGATTCTTTTATGCTATCGGTGGGGAAGATATATGAAATCCTGACCTAAAATCTTGAAAATTAGCCATTGATTTCCGATATCTCGGTGACATCGTCAGTATAAGCTTTCCTGGCCTCTTTCCACGGCATCACCTCTTGGTTTAAGATATGCGAGGCACAGATTGCCTGTGTGGACTTCAGACTCTCAGCTCAAATGCGAAACCGAACCGCTAAGGTTCTTTCTGTAGAAGGGGGTAGATCGATGTACGCCACCATCCCCATCTCAGCCGACAAGACGTGAGCTCATTAGTGCAGTTTTACTTTAGCGTTGCTCGACGACTAAGTGGTTCAGGGTGCGAATCTTGGGTGTATGGCTCAGGACTGGGTTATCACTGACTGAAGTAGACATAAATGACCCATAAATGACCTTTAAAGTGTTCCTGTCCTTGTCGGTAAACACCTGTCAGTGTTGGAAGTACCTCTGCTTGACACAATCATGGTTGGGTATTAATCCTTTATGTGACCCAGTCCCTAGTAGGACAGGAGAATAGGAACGCCCCATAATACAGACGAATCTTTGCGAAATATCGGAAAAATTAGGGTTATGGTTAACGTTAGGACTGACATTAAGGTTACAGTTACGTTTAAGACAAGGCTCGGATTTGGATAAGGCTAAAGATTAGGGTTAGCTTTGGGACACGGGGACACCGTACAGCAATTTACGGGGACACCGTACAGCAATTTAGAGCGATAAACCTCTGTTCAGGGGATATTCGGTCCTATTCCTCTGTTCAGCCGATGGGGAGCGAGGGGCTAATAAGCGATTTCCACCCGGGGCCCCAAGTCCAACTGCGTTTATGGAAGAGGCATCATTTTATAATTTTATGACGGCAACAATAGATTTTAGCCGGCAACTTACTTGCTTCAGCGTCATAGGACTTGTACCCTATGAGACACAAAGGGCACAGAACTAGGACAAATTCGGGCGTTCAAACTCGGCATTCTTTCTTCGGGTGGACTGGCTCATATACTTCTCTCCCTCCTCCGAAATAATCACCCTGCTTAAAAATACTACGTCCAATCCCAGTTTCTTAATCATCCGATGATCTGACGTCTTGGTGATTCACGTTTTCTTCTTACAATCCTTTCTTCTCCTACACCTGAACGCATGAGAAGATCGGTCTGATTTTTTGATTCCTCTCTCACGTACCATTGGCCTGTCAAAGTACTCCTGATGACTGATAATCTTCTTGGGAACAAAGTCTGATGAAGCGTGAAAGGCACCGTTTACACGTGCCACACATGCACACACACGCGTTAGTATTTTAAGGCCTCATGCAAACTGAGCAAAGCCCCAGAAACGCTGTGGCTCGGCACAACAATTAGCATTCAGGTTAGCTATAAACCAGTCCAACAGAGAATGCCCTGGATCAGAGCAGTAGTAGGACATAGTGAATTTTGTCCGCGATTCCGTGTGGTTTCAGCAGGTGATGCCTTGCCCAGTCTCGGACCTTCAAACTAGCCTGCTGGAAGGTTAAAGAGGAAGTCCACTATCGACTACAGTGTCCATAGACGGTCCCTCCTTGCCGTTGTCCGAGAAACCGCAGCTTAAATGAGGTATATCACGAGTCAGTGGTAGCTGCCCTACGGATCAACCGACCAAGGAACATTCAGTGGGAGCAGGATAGTCCGAAGCCAGTACAACCCTTCCTTACTAATGAGTAGTATTTCAATAAGACGAGCCAGAGGTCAACAATAAGTGTACACAATGGCCGATTACTGCAATTGCCAAATGTGTTAGCTGCCGGGAATCGATCTCAGGTCTCCGAACTTTGGCCTTGGCAAAGCATTATTGCGTTTGGCTCCACGTGGTAGATGTGCTAGACCAACACGGGGGCCAAATTAGGGTGTGGCAGGCATTATTATTCTGGGATGTGGTGAGCCCATAACAAATGCGGCTGCGCGGGCCCAAGATGGGCACGCGTAGGTGCAGACTCATGCCGCACTCCGCTCTCCCACTCCGCGGGAGATGCTTCATCTACACCTGACCCCGCCTCCGGTCGGCTTGCCTATGTCATGCCACTGGGCACAGGCGGGTAAGGGAAGAGAGAGTGCAGAAGATGCAGAGCAAGTCTACTGTCACTTAAAACTAATTTGCGCACAAGTCAACATCCCTGCACCACCATTCTGTGGAGAATACGGTGGACATCGTCGGTTTACGATGGTCAAACTGACGCTGCCGCAAAATCTCTGGCGGTGCGCATTTCCAGTCAAGGAAAACCCCTGCTTCTGCGCAGCGGCAATGCCAGAAAGCACATGGAAACTTCTGAAGGACTCCAGTTTTTAATTTCGTTAGAAGTTACTTTTGTAGCTTGGAGCAAATCAGTTTTTTCGAGGCCTCCAGGTACAGACCCAAAGTGGATATTAATATTTGGGTCGATGTCCATCGGCCACTGCAGAATAACTGCTTACTACACACAAGCTGCCGACAGCCAGTCAGTAGTATAACTTATTGAATATTTTAAAAGCCCAGACACGTGTTTTACCGATATTCTGCCGCTGCATGGCGCAAATTTTTGTCTGCATTGCCTTAAGTTAACGATTAAGTTCTGAGGGCATTTAAAAGTAGCAAGTAGATTAAAATACAACATTGGCTCCTTTCATTGACTCCCTTTCAGAGGCAACTACGATTATCCCCTGCCTGCGAAGTTGGGTTTCAGCATTTAGCCGCTCCGAATACTTCCATCTGTTTATCAGCTCTTACCGCGCGAATGTGAGTACTGCTCAAGAAATGTACCCTAAGACGATAAATTAACTGAAAAGCGAACTAGACGAGGTTCTCCTGAGGGAAATACGTGAAACACATCCACCTAAAATTGGAAACCGTAGAAAGGCGATAAAGTTAGTGAAAACAGACAATAAGTCTGTAAGATTAGTAGAGCCTAATGAGCAACCACAGAGATATATATGAAATATACTCTGCTACACAATCATCTGTAACCGAGAACCAGGCATCTAGACGTAGCGAGGCACGAATCAATTAGAGGGATATTTTACACATTACCTCTGAACGACTCTCAGCCCGACACCCACAGAGCGTGTTGCTCGTACATAGAGGAGAGAAAATACAGTCTTTGAGCCCAACTCGCTAAGTAACTGTTGACATAGTGTCTACTAGATGCAGAAAAGGACAGGTGTATCAAATTAGGCAGCTAGAAATTCTTTTTCCTGGAACTTACTTTTTCAGGAAGCCACATAGTGCTGCAGACGAGAACTTTTTTCTCCACCACCACACTAAATACGCACGCGTTCCCAAGTAGGTAAGTCTCTGTGAGCGTCGGCCACGCGGGTCAGGCAAGGCTGTTTCTTCAAATAAGTTTGGACGACTGCACCGTGAAAGACCTCAAATAGAGCGCACTCACGTGCGCACGCGTTTGGGCACCGTGCATTGGACTGAAGTCCGCGCAGGGTGAAGAGGGGGTTGGTCCGCGGGAGGGGGGCGGTGGTCTGCATGGGCGTATGTGGGATTTGGTGCGCACACCCCCTCTACTCGCCTAATTTTTGCACCAATGGAATGGCAGGTTATCTTGCCTGAGCGGTAGTTGTATAAGCCAGTAAAAATGCGGCAGTGTGAGCTTGATTTCAGAATGTGGCAAAAGTGGAGGACGTAATTCGGTCATGGACCGTCAGAGGGAAATAAGAGAGAGAGAGAGTGTGTGCCTGTGTGAGAGAGGGAAGACAAAGAGTTACCGTTTTTGTGCCATAGGACCTCTTTATAGTTGAACAACGCATACTTTATACAGTCGTTAGGTGTGATAATTGCAAACTGTTTTCGGCTTTGTTGTGGCGATCAGCTACCACCGTTTGGGGTCCTCTTCTTCCCGTTTCAGGAAGGCTACTTCTTAATGCTTTCGATGCAGCGAATTCTGCTCATGAGCTCCCCAGATCTAACTTACACACTACCTAGGTTGTCGTGAGCTCGCAAGCAGAGTACAGAGCGAAGGAATTAAATTCACTCTACTACCAACGCGGGTGTTCAATGTAAATATTATTATTATTATCTTTTATAGCTCAATTAATATACCTCCAGTGTCCTTGGTTAGTACATGTTATTTTTTGTTCAAACTCACTATAGTGTGCTATAAGTTGCAAGGTTTTCAGAGTGACCAGGTGGTCATAATGAGAGGTGATTTATCGGCAGACCGACACACGAGGAGGTGTCGCATACCTCTGACTAATTATTTTGAATAAATTTAGAAATGCGTCCTTTCAAAAACAAACACTGTTCCCGGCTGAGCCCTTAGCTGGTTTTCCCGTAAATGGAAGAGCCCTCGACTAAGATGAAGTGCGGACGGCTGAATCTCCCGGCGAGGGCTGCTATTTACAACAGTAACGCGGTTCCACTCAAGATTTACGGTAT
>WEDG01003716.1:0-15000 GCA_017591395.1 Schistocephalus solidus | reverse complement strand
ATATTTTCCGCCGCAACCAATCATAGCTCAACCCTAAATGAAAAAGACTTGAATTTGGAAGCCAATTATGTTGTCAGGCCCTGATATAGAACACCTCGTTGTCAACAGCAATTAAGCGTGTGTGCACAGGCATGGGGACAAGAGTGATTTCTGCCTTTGAACAAAAAGTTAGAGCAGTGGCCTTTCAATTTAAGATGCAGAACTGAGACTCGGTATGGTAAAAGATATGTGGGAAAGTTCACAAGTATAAGATGGCCTTTATGTGCATAATTATAGCGGAGTTTTAGAGGACAGACTATGAGCGTCATTTTGCTGTTAGACTACAGGCTAAATCTGTGAGGATTCAGTCATGACATGGCCCTTAGCTGCTATTGTCTCGGATGACCGGTTTGCCCAAGAATGCCACTAAACTTCATGTTCCAGCGACCACATCTTCTCCTTCTTAACTGCTTACTGGAACTCATCCTGACGCCCGGTGGTAAACCCTCAGACCCCACTGCATTATTTGAACGCGGCAAAGCCCAGGATTACTCCATGGTAACTGTTTAATGTTTTTTTAAAATGCATGCACCAGCGGAAACAACCCTAAACATGACTTCTTATATTAATATGCACATTTCGAAACTGTGCGGTTCGTACTAAGTCCTGTATAATAAATAACTGAACAGTGGTATTGGGGCTCTCACCAATCGCTAACCGAACACACTCATCCCCTTGTGCCTTGGGGCCCACTCTCTCTTTCGTAAACTCAAACAGACGCACAATTGAGAGTATATTATAGATGGCACCTTGGCAGTATCACCATACATCCGCGTGGTTAAGTTATGTATAGGAGCGGTAGAAGTCCCAGTTAGCTTACGGTATATAGAAGTTGCAACTTTTTACTCTTCCGTGGGTTTAGGGCGCACACTGCCTCCAAACTGCGCCCTACTGCCAACTGTACCATTTAAGGGATAGATAGTAAAAAGTGGCCTGAATTGAATACATTATCATTTCCGCGGTCGATAAGCAAATTCAAACCTCCACCCAAGGGAGACAAGTTGCAACCGTGTATGCATGCATTTCAGCGAGGGAACTATCGTATTTCAGTCTTGCTGCGGAGACCCTGAAAGATGTAATAAAATCAGGGCGTTTTTATTGACTTCGTTAAAACTGTCATGAGAAAGCCCATTTAATGTTATGCGTTTGTTTCATTTTAAAATCAAATGTACGAAAGGTAAACGAAGGCTATGGTCGCGAGGCACTCAGCGACTGGAATGGTACTTTGTGGTTTCTTACTCGTCACCAGCCAGCAATACTCAACCCCAGATGTTCAGCACCTCAGGCTCGAACCCGTGACCTGTTAGTTAGAATGCCAACGTTACAAACATGTAGCCTCAGGAGTTGCCAAACCAGGGTTGACTATGGTTGGCTGATGATGGCTAATAAGTCAGAAATTGTCATTCTAGTTTCCCTTGTATTTGGTGCTAATGTTATTTTACCGAAAGTAGCATATCTAATAATAAAAGTGAATGAACCTCCACAATATTACTAGGCATAATTATTCAGGACGAGAAGATGACGGCAAGGCCAAGTTGCGAAATCGGTCATAGTAGACGGATAGCAAATGTTCCAACCATAAATGGTTTTAGTTTCCACTTCCTTTCCAAACACCATGTAACCTGCAAGCATTCAGATGTAAGGGGTGCTTACGGTAGTTTGCCAAATCATCAACGCAGAGGTGAACATCCTTGTCCAATCCCACAACCAGGTTCTTTCGTTGATCGTTGCCCACAAATAAATTTGGTTCTTCAAGATGGCAGTCGGCAAAGCGTCAACAGGTGTCACAAACGGTGGGCCATCAAGCTCAAGGATCAACTCTGGCATCACTGGGCGTTTCTTCTTGGCTCAGGGTTAGGGCATGAACAGATGGCTCACTCATGCTTTGCCATTACATCTCATGTTAGATTAGAAACGATTACCAAGGTAAGCGTCCAATTAACCCGACCGCTAAACTACATGTGATTTATGGTAGAAAGATTGACTGTCCGGTTGAGCACGGTACTAGATCCTTTGACGCAATTGTAAAAAACGCGTCGACACAGATGGAATTCGAGCCCATGACAGACAACGCTCCAAAAATCCTGAGCTACGAGGCTCCCACCGGGAGCCATGAGTTTCATCACGTTTGGGCCAAGTTACCCGTCAAGTCTACTGCAACGTACTAGGTATCCTCCCGTTTGACCGGTGACCTTGCGCTAAACTACAGAGTGGTATATAATCCCATGCATGAACTTCACCCTAACTCCAATCCTACCTACGATCACAGCACTTACCCTCCAAACCCCAACCTTAACCCTAAAATATCCTCGAAATAAACACATGACCAACTGTAGTACGGGGAGTGCTTACAGTAGATGTGATATCACATGAGACGTCAACCGAAATTCAGAAAGGTGCCTTCCATTAGAAGAGATTACACAAAGGGGGTTGTAATATTAATTATCTTGCAGCATAATCCTCAGATAATACAGACACGCCAGGAAGCGCGCTTTTGAGCAAGCGTCTTTTCGATCGCATGCAAAAAATACACTCTTTAATAAATACTACTCATGTAGTAGTAATTTTCCCTATTATTTTTGCTACCCTTATAAATTCAAATATATTTGATAGAAAATATATGCACAAATATTCTTTCGTGTACTCATATGGTAGCAAAGTGTGTCACGTCCTTCTGTTGTACTTGAAGAAATGGTATATTTCCCTTTTAAAACACTTTTTCCATTTCTTAAATAATTTTGAACCTAACATATTGTTACAATTGCATTGAGGGTTTCCAAACCACATACAGTATATATTCTGTTTATGGAAAGTCTCACATTCTTTCGTGCTGCTAAAAAAAGATTTCATATAATGCTTATAACATTTTGCAATCTCTGTGGACCATTTTGTATACTTTATAAGTATAATGAATAATAAAACGCCTGATGAACTTTCACGTGCAACCTTCACGTCATAACCTGGTGACGCCTGTGGTAGGTGGCTAGTCAGGAATGTTCGAGACTTGGCCAAAATACAAATGCCAGAGACAGTCAATTACACTGGACGCGAAACTTCAACTACACACTATTTCAACCAAGTGCTGGCTAATGTGAGTGTGGGAATCATCTGGGATTAAAAGGAACAGTTCCTTTTCCGGTAATTCAAAACGAATTAAATGATCGTTGTCCAGTTAGCGCAGTGGGCTCCCGCGTGAGAAGTTCAAATCACAACTGTGTTGTCTGCATTGCGATCCGAGAGCGGGGCTTACTGAGACTCAATTACGGTTGATCCAAATGCGTTCACCCATCTGCCTGACTGCAGGATGGAATATGAACATCGAAGGCACCCGCGAGGCAGGATTCAATCATTGAGCTGTATGTCTATAGCACTGATAAGAATAAAGGAATTAGTATCACTTTCTCAGATTCTATGATGAGTCGGGCCTACCACAGTCCCCAGACCTACGATTTAAACTCAGTTCATCGCCTCTGTTTGCATGGCTTTTAAATGGAGCCGACTCCTCGGGCCATCTAGATTCCAGCTGGCGCAGTAAACAGTTCTACTCTACACAGTACCTTTACCTACAAGACCAATTTACGTGGACGATTAAATAATCGCGGGGTAGGGATGCTTTGTATGACCGCCCACCCGCTTAGAAAAATTGGCCTTAAGGTAAATTTCAAATATACCCGCGTCGTAACCTGAACATAGTAGTTAAATGTCGCCTTCATATTAATCCTAGCTTTACTATTAACCTAAACCATACAGTTAACACTATACTTACCTTAACCATTAGCCTAATCATGGCTCTAAGCCAAACTCTGCCCTTCACTTCAAACTTAAACATAACCCTAAACTTACCCCTAGCCCTCACTTTAATCATAAGCATAATTTCCTTGGAATTTTTTGGAAAGCCACATGTATTGTGGGTGGTTCCTACCCCGTGTCCTGTTTAGGCGGCCGTAAAAGGCATCCTTACCAAAGCTTTAGTTAGCATAAAACCTGTGCAATAATTAAGCAAAAGTTTCGGTTTTCACAGGTTTTCCTCAGCCATACACGGCATCCTTAGCCCTCGCAGTATCTGTTTCGTCAGGAGGTGAGTTCGGGTTGACTGAAGAAGGCAAACAAAGAGTACACTATGACTACAAAAGTCCCAAACGAAATCCAAAAGACATCTTGGCCTACCCGTACGTCCAACCACCGTTCCAATCACTGGTAGTCCGTAGTCCCGGGGACAGCCACAGAAAGGGAGGAGATAGAGCTGCCTGACTCCTCCTCCTCCTTCTCCTCCTTCTTCTTCTTCTTCTCCTTCTTCTTCTTCTTCTTCTTCTTCTTCTTCTTCTTCTTCTTCTTCTTTCTTTTCTTCTTCTTCTTCTTATTATTATTATTATTATTCTCCTTCTACTACTACTACTACTACTACTACTACTACTACTACTACTACTACTACTACTACTACTACTACTACTACTACTACTACTACTACTACTTTTACTACTACTACTACTACTACTACTACTCACTACTACTACTTACTACTACTTCACTACTACTACTACTACTACTACTACTACTACTACTACTACTACTACTAATACTACTACTACTACTACTACTACTACTACTACTAATATTACTACTACTACTACTACTACTACTACTACTACTACTACTACTACTACTACTACTACTACTACTACTACTTTACTACTGCTACTACTACTACTACTACTACTACTACTACTACTACTACTACTACTACTACTAATACTACTACTCACCGCCACCCTCATCCTCATAACCCTCCTCCAGCATCTCCCTGCGTAACACATTTCCCAGTTTTTTTAGAATTAGAATGGACGCGCATGGCGAGTCAAGGGAGAGAAATGGCAATTACCTTGCACAATTAGCTACAGACATCGGCAGTTCTATCTCTGCCTTAACGAAACATTCGCTCTGGTTGCTCGAATTCCCCACTTCCCCCATTCTGTCTTTATGACATGCTCTAATTTCGATTGCTTAGCCTTTCACCCCCAGCACACACACTTCGTTTTCATCAGTCAGAAACAGCACACGTCTCCAACTCCGCCTGTTTGAAATGTTTGACACCTCGCCTGCTACAGGGACAGGCGGGCGGGGAGTGGGATACATTCGTTCGGACTGAAAATTATACTCCAGTGGGTGGTCCTTCTCACATAATGCGAACTCTCCTTATCACCTTGGTTCGCCTTCATCTGGAAAAGGCGCCTCGGTGCGGACATATTGTTCGCCTTGTCACACACACACACTTTTTGCCCCTAACTTCATCTCCTCACTGTGGCCTGAGGGAACGCCGACGCCGTCGCCCCCAATTAAGTCACCGTAAACAATTGTGACACACGTCTCACAAGGGCACAGGGGGTGGGAAAAGGGAAGGGGGAGTGTTGCGGAAATTACGACGCGCAAATTAGCGGTTATAATTGCTGCTGCTGCTGCTGATGCTAAGGCTGCACACATCACGGCCCAAGCAAGCGTACTACCACTGTTGAGGTTGATGGAGGGAGGGCGGGGGTGAGGGAATTTGAGCCACGCCCCAAATCGGTCGCAAGTATGCGGGCGGCATTTATGGGTCAGGGTACACCGGAACGGGGGGGAGGGATGTGGAGGCCTACAAAACTAGTTAGCCGATATGATGCAACAGCCGAGACTGGTGGGAAGGCGTAGCGGGAGGGGCGACGAGAGATTGTCGAGGCTAAATTGCGAATACAGATCACTACCAGTCAGTCCCCCTCCCACGCCTCAACAAAATGGAGCACGTATAGATCACCGAACAGCTGATTTTACACGAGGTAAATTAGTCTTCCCGGGAAAATGCCTTCATCTCGAGTCAGTGGACTTTGTGGTCAGTCAAAAAAACAAAGGATTAGCTGTACGAATAATTGAGAAAGAGAAGGGTTCCTTTTGGTGCGGTAAACATTGCGAAAAAATGTTCATCCAACCCAAATCGGCAACCAGTACATTTCGAAGACAGAAAAGGCGTTCTTCTTCCTTTGACATCGAACCTGCACATTGGAAGCCCTGTTGCAGTTTTGAATTCTGATAGGTGAGATAAATCAAGGGTAGACTGCAGACATGCCAGAAATAGTGTTGGGGCGAGGGCAAAACTTAAGTATCGTAAGATCAGAGGGTTGCGAATGGGCATCGTTCTGAACGCGACCAGAAAACTCCGCAATAATTACAAAGTGCTGCTAAATACTGGTCTCAGTTGAATCCGTAGTAGAATACAGAATGTACAGTATACGTATACAGTAAACGTTGAAGTATTGAGTTAAACGTTTTTTACGAACGAGAAAGGAAGGAAAAAGAGCAGACAAAAGACACGAGGGAGGTTTCCTGGATGGGGCATATTTATAGAGCAGATGCACCATCTCATAAAGGTGGACCGAAATTCTAAATTTTTTTTTCGAGTAGAAAATGATTACCTTAGCAGTGTTTATAATATTAATTATTGTGCAGAATAATTCCAAGATATTTCAGTTAGATCAGTTTAGGAATGGCTACTTTCCGGCCGCCTACAAAAGAAACATTCTGTAAAACATTATTATTTAAGCGGTGTGATTTTTATCAGTGATTTCCAATGTACTTCCAAGATATCTTATAGAAAGCATGCACAAAAATATTATTTCTTTTACTTATTTCGTTGCAAATTATTTTTTCTTCTCGAATTTCCCACTTGAATAAAGAGTGGCTTTTGGTTTTAAGGAAAGTTTAATTATTCGATTTTTATGACCGTGAAGGGCCTATTCCTAAAGCATCGCATCCGTGCATTTAGTGTTTCTATATATGACGACACTATGGTCCACGTAATTTGCAAAATTTTACGAGCAACACAGACATAATGTATACAGCATGTGGTTAAAAAACCCTAACTGCAAGGGCATCGGTAGGTTGCGTTCGAGAATGGAAAAAAAATGTTTTAATGTATTTTCGTTCGAGGGCTTGCATTCTCCCATTATTCCCATGCTGGGGTCCTCGAGGTCTTCGCTGCTTAACTTAATTTGCACACCTTGGTGACACCGTGAGTATTCGTATCAGCTGGACCTGGCGACCGTCGTCCATGAGGTGTATGATCGTTCTCCCTTGGTTCGAACCGCAATGGACCGAGGATGATCTGGACATATATTTCCGCCTTTGAAATCCCTCAACGGACTCCTGCAATCAGCAAGGGAGAATCTAGCTGATTCATGTGACCTCGAAATGCCCCCCGTTGGACCCTCCCAAGGGCGACAATTTTTTTCTCCTACATATCATCGGGAGTTTTTTTTCACTGTCTGCTCTTTTTCAACTAAGTTCCACTAGGTTGGCCTCGCCAACATATCGAGATACTATTTTTTTCGATACCACAACTCGCATGTACAAATAGGGAATTCAAAGGTGCCTCACCTACATCTCCCTCAAATATACTGAAACTGATACTGCGGAAGAAAAGTAGAGCCCGAAAGATTTTAAAAGGCTGATTTTAAGTAATAATGTTGTGACAGTCGTCTTTTGTCAAATATACTGCCATAAAGCCTTCTTTTAAAATAAGTAATGCTGTCAGAGGTAAACTTCTCGCTTGGTAACGAGTTCCAAGGTCGTACCACTCGTCGTTTGGAAACCCTCAATGCAATTGTAAACAATATGTTAGGTTCAAAATTATTTAAGAAATGGAAAAAGTGTTTTAAAAGGGAAATATACCATTTCTTCAAGTACAACAGAAGGACGTGACGCACTTTGCTACCATATGAGTACACGAAAGAATAGTTGTGCGTATATTTTCTATCAAATATATTTGAATTTATAAGGGTAGCACAAATAATTGGGAAAATTACTACTACATGAGTAGTATTTAGTAAAGAGTGTAGTTTTTGCATGCAATCGAAAATACGCTTGCTCAAAACCGTGCTTCCTGGCGTGTCTGTATTATCTGAGGATTATGCTGCAAGATAATTAATATTGCGACCCCCTCTACGTAATCTCTTCTAATTGAAGGCACCTTTCTGAATTTCGGTTGACGTCTCCTGTGATATCACATCTACTGTAAGCACTCCCCGTACTACAGTTGGTCAGGTGTTTATTTCGAGGATATTTTAGGGTTAAGGTTGGTGTTTGGAGGTTAAGTGTTGTGATCGTGGGTAGGATTTGAGTTAGGGTGAAGTTCATGCACGGGATTATATACCACTCTGTAGTTTAGCGCAAGGTCACCAGTCAAACGGGAGGATACATAGTACGTTGCAGTAGACTTGATGGGTAACTTGGCCCAGACCTGATGAAACTCATGGCTCCCGGTGGGGACCTCGTAGCTCAGGTTTTTGAAGCGTTGGTTGTCATGGGCTAGAATTTCGTCTGTGTCGACGCATTTTTCACAATTGCGTCAAAGGACCGTGCTCAACCGGACAGTCAACCTTTCTACGATAAATCACGTGTAGTTTAGCAGTCGGGCTAATGGGACGCCTACATAATTTTACTTAGAACGGACGAAGTAAGTAGAATCGGAGAGGAAAGAGGCTTCTAAAGGAACAACTACGCACTACTGTTAGTTAAAAGGTTTTGAAAAATTTAGTGCTTGAACGGACAACATTGGCGATTGGACGGAAGATGTTATTTGAAGAGAACTCGTTCGGGACGGTTCAGGCTCACTACATTTTAGAGGTTTTGGAAAAAATTATTCAGGTATGCAGCGGGTATTTTGGCTTCAGAGAACAGCATGGATGAACGATATTGGGCCATGAATATGTCACATCAAGCGATGACACCGAATGGAGGGAGATTGAAGCAGATCCTATTAGAGAGGGAATTTGATCAAATATGTCTAAGTTAATGTTGCTTGCCTAAATAATGTCGAGATTTCGTACGGACGTCGGGAAAAGGCGAAGGGGCAGAACCCTGTATTTGTGTCTTTGGTTGGTGGTCAATCTTCCAATGCGAAATCAAGTGGTGCTCGCCAGTTGAGGCATTCCGAAACGTTAAGAGCCCCATGTAGAATGAGCAAATTAAATCCACCAGACAGAAGAGAGAAAGGAAGAGAGAGAGAGAGAGCAATACGTTTTATTTTGAAAGTATAATTTCAAAAACTTCAGCAAATGGACCTTCATTCACCGTGGATAAATGACAACACCAGAAGATAACAAACGATACATAGTGATCGAAAGCCACAACTCTTGGCATGATGAATGGTTAGCTGTGAACGAGTCGCGAAATTGGTTCCAGATAGTCTTCCTTAAAAACGGCACTGACATCGTTTGCAACTGACGTCGTTGACGTAGTTAAAATAAACAAAGAGTGGTAAATCGAGGTATCTAATGGGCACAATGGCTTAGTTCATGTGAATGGAGACGAAAAATATGGCGGCTAAATTTTAAAAATCCACAAAAAGAGAGGTTTCAAATACAGCAAATTGTCGAAACTGCTAAAGGGAAAGAATCTAGAGAAATCTGGCGCATGAAAGGACACCAGCGGCAATTTAGCAATTTGCGACTGATATAAAGGATAAAGTTTTGAAGCAAGAGCATATGTGAAGGCGAATTATCACTTACCACTACCCTCGGCTCCGTTCGTCTTGCAATTGCCAACGGGAGTCCTCATACACTTATCCAACAAAGATAACTGAAGGAATCCCAATTTTTTGAAACATCCATGGACACTTACTACAAAACATGCTCGAGTTGGACAGTAAGATGTGCGTTAAAGGAAATAAAGACGGAGAGTGCAATTAAAATTGCTGCATGGAAGAATAGGGAGCAGGGCTCGTTTATGTACTCCTTTCCTCCAGCTGGACAAGGGAAAATAATGCCCTGTGATATAGATGAATTAGCAAAAGAAGAAACTGCGACGACTGGAGGCAAATGTTTATTCTCCTGAGACGGTCGCATATAAGTGTAGCACAGATTAGAGAGGAACCATCATCTCAAGCACGCAGCCCAACTATGAATGTCAGAGTTGAGCATTGGGGTACGCATTTGATGGCTTAGCAACGGTGCCTTATAAATACCGCAATCTTGTGACCCTACTACCCTTATCTGCAACTGTCTCTGATGATGGGTTTAAGCGGGAATCCCGAAACTCGCCCAAGTGCTTCTATTGGCAATGCTGATTTTCGCTGCATCCAAGGACATGAGAGTTTGGGTTAAGGCTAAGGTTGGGATTTGTGTTAAGGTAATGGTTAAAGTTAGTCTTAAGGTTAGGGTTTAAGGTAGGGTGACATTCAAGGTATACGTTACGGTTTGTATTGGGACACGGGAATAGCTATCTAACCTGCCATTTTCGCAATATCACATTATTATGGAGAGAACTTTCCTAGTCCATCTCCTGCAGGTAAGACACGTCCCTGACTGAATTGAGCTTTGAAGGGATAGTGAGTGCGATTTTTTATCGACAGAGTAAGCCCTATCGGGTTCTATCACAAGTAACGTTTTGAGGGGAGGTAGAGGAATCAAGGAGAATAACCTTTTTCATTTGGTTAAACAGTAAAGGAGTCAAAATGCTAACAGTAATCTCAATTTCGAATAAAGCATGTAGTTCTCAGAAGGTTAAGCAACCCATGCTCCCCCCGCAAGACGAAGCAACTGGTCCGGTGGGGGGGGGGAGGTAGGGAGGAGTGTTGGACTCCACGGTGCAGGTATGCAGATCACGGCATGCCTGTTTGCAATTAGCTTCCAGCCTGTCAAAGATTTACTTTTCAGGTGCCATCTACATCTCGAATCCGAAGTGAGGGGGCCGAAGAAATTAGGGTTAATTACGGCTCAAAACGTCCAGGAGGGGGAGAGGGAGCGTAATTTTATTCTCTTTGTTCAACTTATAATTCTCACGGAAATAGTCCTTTAAATGGTCAGTTTGGTTAAGATGGATATATGTAATCCGAACGCCAGTAGTCCTTGCTCACATAACCCACACAAAATGCGAGCAAAGCAAAAACTTTAAGGCTTTTAGATAAGCATAAGTTCGATTGGGAATGTGACGTAAGTCGTGAGCGGTCGTGGGCTGCTGTCGTTACATGCGAACGGAGTTCTGAAACCGTCAGCTGACTGAAGGACTCCTAGAGTGATGCTATAAACTAAAATTAACTAAAAATAGACCGTAGCAGAAAAAAGAGTATGAATGATACATTAAAGTACCAGGATGGGATTTGCTACATTATGAATTCAGGAAAAATTCAACTGCCAAACTGGAAAAGAAGGGTGATTGGATTAACCAAAAAAAGGTTTAATAAAAGAAATTCTGCAAACCTCAGATTTGGGGCCCCATTTTTAGCTTCTTATCAAAAATTTTACATGCTGCCAGATCAGGCAGGTGTGGACAGCAGAACAGTGGTAAAATGAGACTTGCTGGTAAAGAATCTCTAGTGGCTCTATTTGAGCGTGGTGACAGAACCCATAGCAGACGGAACTTATGCTTAGCTGTACCACAGTAAAAATTCTTTTTTTTTCCGAGAAGGTACTCCTTGAACACTTGAAAATTCAGGCCATCAGGTAGTCGACGTCGGCTACTGCTATTTCGGGGAGAGGACAGCTTTAGACTTGCGACTTCTGATGCTAGCACCAGTCAATTCGGGAGGACAGCCTAGAGATATGCTCATGAAAGGAAGGTCATATGACATGGAAGTAAAATATTGAATGAGGACGGAAACGCACAAAAATAGGCAGTGCGTAGCGAACACGAAATTTAAAGTCGGTCACCGAGTTCTAAAAATGTCAATTGAAATTCTAAAATGCGTTTACGATTAGAAAAGAGTAGTTAAGAATGGTGGTAAAATCGAGGAGCATGTGGCAAAATCCCATGATACTTGAGACACACCAGGATGCAGGCTTTTCGAAGGGCACATGTTTATCGGTAAGATACGAGTACATAGGTAGAAGGAACTTTTCTGTAGACTTGTGCTGCCCTTGTAAATGCAAAAATAAAGGAAAAACTGGAAACTAGATCGATTTAACGTTCCAGTCTAGCACATCTAGTTGATGCCAACCACCAAGTCGATCCCATTGGGGCCTTTCAGGTTGTCCACCAGGCACCAACCGACTTCTCTAAGGACCTACGCCAACGGGTGCTAGCAACAGCCGAAGTAGTAGCTATGCGGCTAGTGAATCCAGTTCTCCGCTGTCCGAAGACGCTAATACAGGCGCTCTATCTTCCATGGCCGAGGCCGACATCAGGCGCTGCTCACACGTTGCCCTCACACCCCGTGATGACAGGTTCTCAGTGCGTGCACTTGACAGTGACGTTCACTCCCCGTAATCGACCCACAAGCGTCACTCACAGCCTAGCCTAATTCCCTCCCCAAGTTTCCCAATCCAACTGACCTTGACCTGCCGACCTCTCCATGCCGGAGGTGTGAGAACGTTTATTATTTATCATAAAACATTTATTAACCCTGTCCACTCTCATATTTTCATCCTCTATGCAACTCTACAGGCCCGGTTATGAATTACTGAATACACGCGTTTGCTGAATTGACTTTTCCAATTAAAATATATTTTATGGAAAGTATTGGTAAACATATGCTTTCTTGTGCCCGTTTGGTAGCAAATCACATATGCCTCAATGTTATAGGCATGGAAGAGAATAGTTATTTTTAAGATGCTACTGATTAGGAGATTCTTTAAGACCACAAAGTGTCCATTCAAATACCATAACACCTTTCCATTTAATAATTCCCCCCTCATGAAGTATAGTCCACATCCGTTGCAAAATTTGCCGAGGAATAGATGCTACCTTTGTCTTACCTTGAACGCCACGGCCTATAGAACAAAAAACCTAAAGTCGACTGCAAATGCACTCGGTAGGTAGGAAACATTTTTTGAACCCAAATATTCCCTTCCTTTGTGTATAAACTTTGAAAAAGTTGTAATTTTCCACCAACGGACTACAGGAAAGACTATTTTTGCTTACTTTTCTTACGGAATATAATTAAATTTATAAATACGCAGAAAATTAATATCAAATGGCATACATCTGAATTATTATTTTTTAACGAGTGCGGTTTTTTTGATGGCGGCCGAGAGAAAGTGCATTCTAAGGCCAGCATCCTAGCAGGTCTGAAATATGCTGGGATTATGGTGCACGCCCACTGCAAGTAGGGTTATACTATTTATTATGGCAGAGCACATTTCCGAAATATTTAATTCCTGCTTTCAGTTATGGATTTCAGTTCAAATATTTGTATCAAATTCCAACCTGGAAAGGCTTGCCCCAAAAAAATTACTGCAAGGTTACACATTACGTTCGGAAGAAATTAAAAAGCACAGCTTTGAAAAAGGTAGTTTAGGTACTAGAAAGCACGTGCGGAAGGCTGGGTAACACACTGGTGAGTAGAACCTTTCGTGAATGCTTAATGTACCAGCAGAAAATCGGAGTAATAACACTTGCGCCGCATGGGAATTGGAACTACCTAAGACTTGATGAAAGTCTTCAGTCAGTGTTTGAAGACAGGAAAAATGTACACTGTTGAGTTTGGCATCCGCTTCATAGTAGAGATGCCATATTTCAGCTGCGATGATGGATCTATAAAATGACTTCACGTCAAAATACGGCCCCTCTCGGTATTTGAGTTCGTACATGGGTAAGTCGGAAACAAACCAGTTGGGTCGCCATTGTCTGTCCTCGGTGATGAATGAGTGATGCTGTGACTAAGTGTACTCTCGTTTGAGCACTATCGACCGAAATTGTGGGTTCGATTAGTCAATGTGAGGTTTGTAATCAGCAGGCGCGAACTGACTGGAGACTTTTATTAACGTCCCGATTAGATATTTTTTCGAATATCCAATATAAAGAAATATATGTTCGTTTGACATGTGTAGACGTGGTAGTCTGTGGGAAAAGAGGCTGTAAAATATGAACAAAAACCATTTATCAGAGGATGCTTAATATAAAACGCATTTCAAACTAACAATACAGCCACCCCATTTAACAAACATCAACCTGCTTTTAAACATTCTGCCATCGTTTTAAACTAAATTGCTATGGAAAGTGGGCAATAAGGTAGAGGTACGATTTCGTCGAAAATTCATTCCAGAAAAGGATTATTCTGGAAGTTTGTTCGAGGAATGCAAGCGAAAACCAACTGGAGAAATGCAACAACACAAATGCAGGCCGAAGTTTTGCCGAATTGAAGGCAAATTCTGCAAATTCCAATATACTGGCGAAACTGGATGCAGGAATACTAACTTGTCGTTAAAGTGAAAGCAAAAATTGTTCCTCTCAGAGACCGAAACTTCATTTTGGGCAACGTGACGTTCCCGGACCAATCGGAAGTCAGGAAGTCATGCCAACTGTAGGAGGCGTGGCTTTACAACGATGACTCCGTCACCGGGCGTGTCAATCCGCTACTGACCTGCATGCACTCCAAGAACAATTTTTGAAAATGACTGAAGTACAAATCCTGCCAGTGTTTTAATTTCATTTGAGCTGAAAGTCGTAATATGTGCGATTGTAGGGCCAAAGGAAGGGTTTGATTGGTCAGAAACGCAATGCTGGGTCTAGATGTTGATTTCACCCCTCGGTTCTTCTAGAGGCACACGTGGCTGAACTTTTATGATGACATTGGTTCCCCTTGCTCCCCGGGATAACAAGAAGCTGAGACGCTTATATATATATATATATCGGGGAAATAATTTCTGAAATTATTAACTGCAGGATATGGAGTCAGGTGATTCGGACATGACTTTTTAGGGGCAGACCTGAAATTTCCATTGACATTTGGGTTGAAAACGATCAACCACTGTGGAATAACCACGTAATGCCCATTCTACAAACAAGTAGTACTACAAGTAGTATGAATCTTATATTGCAAAGACGTTAAACCGTACTTCCGACATAGGTACTAGCTAAAAGCCCAGATACGTGTTTCGCCAATGTTTCTGCTGTAACGTGACACAGCAAAGAGGGGTTCGGCTACTCAGTGGGTCCCCCAGCATTGCGGTTCTCTATGCGGCGAAACACGTGTCTGAGCTTTTAGCTAGTACCTAT
>WEDG01003715.1:0-20117 GCA_017591395.1 Schistocephalus solidus | reverse complement strand
TCCTGGTCGAGATGGACAACATCATCAAGAATTCAATCAGAAAATTGCTTGACCATTGCGAAGTGTCATTCTAATATCTTATCAACTTGAACGAAACACTGCCAACAAAAGAGAGCATTCACAGAATACGTTTTAAAACCAGAAAATTCCTTGTAAAACAATGCTGGAAAATAACGGGAAAACAAAAGAGGATAAAGGGGAGAATACAAGCATCTATAAATAGCCAGTTAAGGTATTGAGGTTTGCGATCGTAATTTACTCGTAAAATTGTAGTAAAACGAGTTTCAATATGAAAAGAGAATGAAAGATTAGATGCTGCAGTAACACCAAGGTAACGGAAAGAGGCCACCTCGTTGAGAAGAAATTCTTAGGATTCAGGACTGGGCGAGAGTCGCAGTCAGAAAATGCGATGGACTCATTTCTGATTGTTCAGGAGAAGACCGTTTTTCTAATACCATACTGAGGCATTGTCAAGGCCATCCTTCAGAAACTTGGAATGTCGGATTTTTAAGAAGATGATCAACAACCATATTTACAGCATATTTATCACACAAACAGTCATTTGGCGATCTAATATCTTCATTATTGAGGAAGAAGATATGAACGAATAAGATTTACGGATTGAGCGTGGAAAGGAAAATAGTCTTCGAGCCAAGAGACAGCCCAGCCAGGAGAAGCCCAAGTGAATGTTTTGCTAAGGAGGAGATGGCACAGGATCGTACTGAAGGTAGAGGAGTATTCAATAAATGCAAAGGCGTACGAACGGAAACCCTTTTTTAAATATCAAAGAGCATAATGGAGCACAAGCGCAACAGCATCTGGGGTGCTACGCCTGGCCTAAATGCAAATTGAAAGTGGTCGAAAAACGTGGAGGAGAATGTCCTAATTATATTTAAGGCGAGTCATTCAGCAATCTTCAGTAATGTGGAAGAGTAGATGATTGTAAAAATAACGGGAAAACAATAGAGAATGGAGGTGAGAATACAAGCATCTATAAATAGCCAGTTATGGTATTGAGGTGTGCGATCGGAATGTAATCGAAGAATTTTAGTAAAACGAGTATCAATATTAAGAGAGAATGAAAGATTAGATGCCACAGTAACACCAAGGTACCGAAAAGAGGACAACTCGTTGGGCTGAAAGTCTACGGATTCAGGACTGGGAGAGATTCGCAGTCGGAAAATGCAATGGACTGATTTCTGATTGTTCAGGAGAAGACCGTTTTTTCTAATAGCATGCTGAGGCGTGGTTAAGGCCATCCTTCAGAAAATGGAGTTGTCTGATTTTTAAGAAGATGATCAACAACCATATTTACAGCATATTTATCACACAAGCAGTCATTTGGCGATCTAATATCTTCATTATTGAGGGAGAAAATATGAACGAATAAGATTTACGGATTGAGTGTGGGAAGGAAAATAGTCTTCGAGCCAAAGAGACAGTTCAGCTGGGAGAATCCCAAGGGGATGTTTTGCTAAAGAGGAGATGGCACGGGATCGTACTGAAGGTGGAGGAGTATTCAACAAATTCACAGGCGTACGCACGGAAACCCTTATCTAAATATCGTAGAGCATAATGGAGCACAAGCGCAACAGCATCTGGGGTGCTATGCCTGGCCTTAAATGCACATTAGAAGTGATCGGGAAACGTGGAGGAGAATGTTGTTATTATATATAAGGCGTCATTCAGCAAGCTTCAGTAATGTGGAAAAGTAGATGATTGGACGAAAATATTTAGGACGAAAATATTAAGGACGAAAATAAGGGGAATATTTAGGGATAGAAGCCATTCTTACTGTACACCAAACGTTAGGAATTTTAGATAAATTGTGTCAAAACGAGCTATATGAGAACAGCAAGGTTTGAGGATAAATTGTGAGACAACCTCCAGCCCGGCAGCCGTTGAAACACGGACCATTATAAGGGGTTTTTCCATTTGGTAGCAAAGAAAGGTTTTTTGAGGGAGGATTGATGTCAGTTGGAGCACAAAAACATGTTAATTCATGATTATATGACGTTTCGTCCTTTGGTAGATGCCCTTCAACCTAATGTTTTGTTGTCTGAGAACTATGGCAGGTTCAGCAGAACAAAATAATTCCTGTGATCAGGATTCGAAAAGCTTGGTCAGCTCTGCAAGCTCTCTGAGCAAGATCTCCAAAACGTCATCATCTGGATAATTTTTTTTCCTGTGAGCCTGCCTTATTTCTCAGATTATCAATTTGGATCGCCCAATTTTGCTGGTCTGTCGTCTGCTCATTGATTCTGATCGAAACATCATGTCAACCCTCAGATGCCCACTATTATGAACTATGACCTCTTACTGAGATCTAAGCTGTTCTCCTGGAAGTCTTTTTAATCTCGTGGGTGGTCTGTTTCCCTTGATTATCCATTAGACATAAAGTCTTCGACCTGACTGTAATATTTCTATGCTTTGCAAACAAACACGATTGTTTGATGCCAATGGATTACAGAGGTAGATAATGCATGTTATCTAAGCTCCGGGTTTTCGTCCTGTCATGGTTCCAACGGCCGAAAACGCCCATAAATGGTGGCTGACTAAACTGCACCTCTCCCCCTTCCTCCTGCTCCTCATATTTTTCGTTTTCTTTCATTCGGAAAAGGAAACCCATAAATATGGCCTTACTGACAAGTCAGCCTTTCGATGTTGACGAAATTTTGATCCATCTTCGCAGCGAAAAAAACTTCGGTCTATACATTCTGTCCTAGCACAACTTAAACTATGAAAACAGAAATTTAAATCACAACCTAAGATTTTTAGTATGCTAGAAGGAATTTCTGTTTCTGCTTTAAGGAGGACTGCGCAGAACTCGCACACTAATTTCTACTCAACTGCTTTCCCCTCAATGCAGTACTGGAACGTTTGTCGAGTAGATGACCTCTCACCAAAAGCACGGAGCATAGATTACCTAGCAGCCGTTATGGCAACTTGTAGCAGGGCGTTGTTGATAGCGCACTTTACCCTAGAAACTTTTCCTACTCAGTTGTCTATTGCGGTCAGCGCTTCTTACGCGCAGTAAAATAATGCTGTGCCAATTTGACCTTGGATTCTACACATATTTTACTTGCTTACATACCGTTGCGCCATAACAATGTTTTTTCTTGTCTTGGAAATGAAATATTTTTCGTGCAATTTTGTGCATCACTTTCTGTGCGTGTAAACTCCTAACGTGATTATCAGACGCCGCCGGATTTTTCTCTCAAGAAAGCCTTTGGAAATAAAAAAACCACCGTGTAACGGAACCAGTGCCTGCTTATTCCAACCCCTACCTGTGTTAAGCTTTTTCGGTTTGATTGGATGAAAAGATGCAAATCTCACTCATCTAATTACGAGATCATGCAAAAGGGTAGTTCTAGTTGGTGCACTGTCGTAAGGGATCTGTAAAGCCAGCAACAGAACTCAGCAGTCCTCAAGCATCACGGAAGTTCGAACTCGACTCAGCTGATGACCTGGCCACCCTGACAATATCGCGTCACATGGCAGGAGGATGCTCTCATTAAACACCCACACGCTAATGAAGGTTCATTTCAGAGACATCAGATGTCCTAGCAGGATTTACTAAGCACGCAATCTAGAATCCACCAGATGACTACCAGGCACAATTAATTAGTAGAGGATTTTGGAAGATAAGAATAATTCCTTTGACCCACTTGCGAAAACTTTGACGTTCTCGTTGGGATTCGAACCCACTTCAGCAAGGGGAAGGCTTTTGTACAGTCAACGCTCAAGCCACCTGAGCTACGAGGCCCCACTGAACCGTGAGGTTAATCACACTTGCGTCAAGGTACCCGCTCAGCCTACTGCAACGTATAGAATCCACCAATTCGGATACAGTAAACTGACTGTCCTAGCAGGATTTACTAAGCACGCAATCTAGAATCCACCAGATGACTACCAGGCACAATTAATTAGTAGAGGATTTTGGAAGATTATAATAATTCCTTTAACCCAATTGTGAAAAACTCGGCGGCCTTGTTGGGATTCGAACCCACTTCAGCAAGGGGAAGGCTTTTGTACAGCCAACGCTCAAGCCACCTGAGCTACGAGGCCCCACTGAACCATGAGGTTAATCACACTTGCGTCAAGGTACCCGCCCAGCCTACTTTACAAAGTATAGAATCCACCAATTCTGATACAGTAAGCTGACTGATGAAGGAGGAATTTGCTAAGCAATCAATTTAGATACCAACAAATGACTACCAGGCACAATTAATCAGCAGAGGATTTTGGCAGATTTGAATAATTCATTTGACCAACTTGTTTTATAATCTGACTGCTTGGCTTGCGAGAGGGATTAGAATAACGAGCTTCAAAAATCGACATTCGGGTAGGAGGAGGCTTAGGGGTCAGCTGGAGAAAAACTAATCATGCCAACAGTCAGTTTTGGTTCTTCTGAGTGCGAGAAGTATGAGCGACTGTCAACTTCATGCTCGCCAACCAAAATCCATCGATAAAGGCTAAACTATCTATCGGCGTCCGGTGTCTTTGGATGTTACCACGCGTTTTACGTCTATTCCCCAGGATAAAGCTGTTGTGACCGTCAAACTGATCATACAAATCAAATACGATAAAAAACAAAATCATCTTTGACGCACGCAAATCCTTCACGTCCTAACAGTTGACATCCTGCACGCGTTGGGGCAACGATATTGTCTGAGGTTCACAGAAAAATAGTCGTCAACTTTTAAAAATTGCGGGCTGTAACACAGCCATTGCTTGTAATTACTCAGAATAATTTCAAGACGTTTTGCTAAATGGATGTTTTTCATGAACAGAACTATAAAAACTCACCGAAAAAAAATACTCCATTATCAATCTCTAAATAATACCCTCAGTAGCTTTATAAAAGTATGTCAACTATTCGGATCAATAAAAGAAGCAGATCAATAGGGAGATGTATGCATAATCTTGAACTAATTTAAAAGGAGTATTCTGAAACGTCCAATGTTCTTTGTATGGCAGATGATTTAGATAAGGAGAGTTAAATTAACCTGTCAGGGTTAGGACAATTTATTGTTCTGTTCGTAGTTAACGGGCTTCGGGAGCTAGGGCCTGGGTTATTGAACTGCAATAACGTTTCCAAAGCGAAAGCCTTATCTGAAATTTGGCAAGAAAATGTCCTCAAATATCAGTGATATGAGACCGCATTCGATTCGTTTTTCAGATGGTGTCGTGTTCGTTTATATATCCGCGGAATACGTGCTTAGCACTGACGGTTGTGCTTAGCTGCAGCAAACCAGCATCAACGCATGTACCAAAGCTTTGAAATAATAACGAACGACCTTAAGCGAATTTAAAACTTAAACGAAATGGGAAAATTAATAGTACTATGACAAGAAATACCAACTTTTTTAAAAAAGCAGAAGATTCTGAAAACGTGAAAAATCGCTGTAACTGCGACGAATACATTTAAATAAAATTTTCAGGTGATAGCTTAAGCATACCAATTTGCGTATATTTAGAGAACTATCTTTTCGTCAAATTTCTGTTTAGGTATTTCTGGTATTGGATTACAATTAGTTTCAGATCTTCCTTGAAATACCGGTGAATATTTCACAAATTTTGCTGGCTTCAATTGATTGGCAATAAATTTAAATCCTGCCACATGTGTTTATCAAAACCTTCAAAAAATAGTTCTTAATAAGATCTAGCGAAATAGTGTGCTTTTTGATACCCGTTTGCGTCACGTTTGTAGATTCACGCGAAAATGAAAATTAATTGCCGAGAAACAATGAACGTCCACAGCAAAATTTGACAGTTTATATACGTATGATCAATTTAAAAAAAACATTTTATAATAAGTTACTCCTTTAAAAAGCGCGTTAATTAGATATTTCACAGACGAATATATGCAGAATTTACCCTTTTCCAAGGTTAAATCAAGGTGAAAATGTGCAAGATAGATCAGTTTTGTGACTTCCCTGAAAAGAAGCAATTGTAGGTATTTGTACAATTTCCATCTTTGTATCTTTCTTGGTCACCTGAATCTTTATGATCGCTTGTTTTAACGTGCTAAATAAAAACACAACAGCAGCCAGCTTCAACCGGCATGTTGGACGTCTTCTGTTTTCGCTGCTGCATGTCACCGCTGCTATCTTGATTGTACTGATCTTTCTCAATTACTTGCAGTCAATTTCAACGATTGATCTTCATTTCTCGATTGCATTCTACTGATCGCCGTCTCAATTGAACTCCTGACTCTGCTCTTCATCCTTGATGTATAGCTTTCTGGATCTAGTTCAGAGTTCATTACAATCGAACTTGGCGATCAAACACCTTCCCAACTTATGTGACACATGCGTTCTTTGCTTGCTGGTCGTCATAGGGATGATGTAATTTTCCGACAGATCTGACTTGATAAGCTTCCCCTGCCCATGCAGCAGGTATTGGCTATGCTTACACTTGCACCTCATTGGATAAACTAGCCACTCATGCAGACAGAATCATGGAATGCTACCCAAGCGGTACCGCATGTTCTAGTCTTCAACAGACATCGGTGTCCACTTCCAGATCTGATCATATTGACACTCCTGCTCATCAAGGCACTCCAAAGTCAGAACGTGACCCCTCCCTATGTGACGTTATCATCGTGCTGTAGTGCCTATCGACGGGCCACACCATCATCTGACCTTTCGCAAGCATCAAATATCGTGCGTAGCAGTGATTATGAAGATTTAAAGGATACCGTACGCCTTTTATGCATGCAAGTCAGCAACATGTGTTCTATCATCAACAATCTCCAGTCAAATAGTCGTCAAACATATCAACGTCGACGGTCCAAATCACGGGAATGGCAACCACAGACCGTGTGCTGGTACCATCGTACCTATGGTGTGAAAGCACGCAAGTGTATTCCGCCGTGCAAATTCCCACAGAAGCCGCAACAGTTAAACGACAACGCCAGCCAGTAATGGCGACGACTGCTGCTGGCCAACCGCGACCCAGTCGCCTCTTCTACATCACCGATAAGTCGAGTGGTCTCCGTTTTCTTGTAGATACCGGTGCTGAGGTTAGTGTTATCCCGCCTCCTAGGCGTCACCACCTCAAGCCTTCGCAGTTATCATTGCAGGCTGCTAGCAACACCGTCATCCACACATTCGGACAACATTACCTAACTCTTGACCTTGGTCTAAGGCGATGTTTCCAATGGGTCTTTATCCTAGCCAACGTCCAGTCACCGATTATTGGAGCTGATTTCCTCTCACATTTCGGCCTTTCAGTTGATTTGAAGCATCGTCGACTCATTGATACTATAACCAGACTTTTCACCGTCGGTACGGTCACCTCTGAACCTTGACTTGACTATTCCAAGTTCGCCATTTGCTGACATTTTGAAGGACTATCCGTCCCTCACTAAACCTTGTCAGTTTACCGAAAAAGTTCAGCACACAGTTAAGCATCACATAGTTACCACAGGACAACCCGTTCATGCCCACCCACGTAGGCTTCATCCAGAAAAGTTGCGGGTGGCTAGAAGTGAGTTCGAACACATGCTAAATTTGGGGATTATTCGCCCTACTTCCAGTCCATGGGCCTCTCCTCTGCACATGGTCCCCAAGAAATCAGCCGATGATTGGAGGCCATGTGGGGATTATCGTGCTTTGAACAGAGCAACTATCCCCGATCGGTACCCCATTCCTCATATTCACGATTTTTCTCACATGTTGGCTGGAAAGACTATTTTCTCCAAGATCGACCTTGTGAGAGCATATCATCAAATACCGGTCGCTGAGGAAGACATCCCCAAGACCGCCATCACAACGCCTTTTGGCTTGTTCGAATTTCTCCGCATGCCTTTCGGTTTGCGTAACGCCGCCCAATCCTTCCAGCGGTTTATTGATGAGGTCTTGCACGGTCTTTCGTTTAATTTTGTCTATATTGATGACATACTCGTCGCAAGTTCTTCGCCAGCGGAACATGCATCACACTTGCGTCAAGTGTTTGATTGTTTCCAGCAACATGGTTTGCAATTAAACGTCGACAAATGTCTTTTTGGCGTTCCTTCTCTTGATTTCCTTGGTCATCACGTCGATCAGCATGGAATCACACCACTTTCAGAGAAGGTGCAAAGCGTTTTATCTTTTTCCGTCTCCGAAGACCCTCACACAACTGCGACGTTTCATTGGACTTATCAATTATTACCGACGTTTCATTCCCAACTGTGCGGCAATACTGGCTCCATTGACTGATCTTTTGAAGTCGAAAGGCAAGCCGATTGAACTTTCACCGGCAGCTCACTCAGCTTTTGAGGCAGCCAAGAAGGCACTCGCTGATGCGACCATGCTGCACCACCTCAACTCTGACACTTATACGCAGTTGATTTTGACCACTGACGCTTCCAACAGTGCTGTCGGCGCAGTCTTACATCAACAGGTGAATAACCAGTTGCAGCCATTGGCTTTCTTTTCACAGAAGCTACAACCGGCGCAGACTCGCTACAGTACTTTCTCTCGCGAGCTCCTGGCTATGTACCTGGCTATTCGTCATTATCGCCACCTATTAGAGGGAAGAGATTTTCGGGTTCATACCGACCACAAACCTCTTACTTACGCCCTCAAGGCCAAACCAGATAGGTACTCGCCCAGAGAAGTACGTCACCTTGACTATATCTCGCAGTTTACTGCTGATATCCGCTATGTCCGAGGCAGCGACAATGTCGTTGCTGATGCATTATCGAGACCTGACATCAACACCTTGTCATCCAAATTCGACCTGGCGAAGCTTGCAGCCCTCAAACTAGAAGACGAGTCCATTGCTGATCTGCGTAAATCTAGCACTCTGCAGCTTCGAGATGCACCACTTCCAGCATCACCAGGTACGATTTTATGCGACTGGTCCACAGGCACTCCCCGACCTGTTGTTCCATTATCCTACCGTAAGGTAGTGTTTAACCATTTCACTCTCTGTCGCATCCTGGCATCCGCGCCTGTCGCAAACTTATTGCTGCTCGTTTTGTCTGGCCAAAGATGAACTCCGACATCGCCCATTTGGACTAGGCAATGTTTCGCGTGCCAGAAAAACAAAGTGCATCGCCATACCTTTTCCCCTCCAAGCACATTTGCTGTTCCGGACGTTCGATTCCATCACGTTCACTTTAGACTTAGTTGGGCCGTTACCACCTTCACGTGGGTACACACATATTTTCACAGCAATCGACCGTTTCACACGATGGCCAATTGCAATTCCGATATCGGATACCTCGGCAGAAAATATTACCATGGTCTTCCTGCATCACTGGATTGCCAATTTTGGTGTGTCAGCCACCATTACCACTGACCGCGGAAGTCAGTTTCAATCTAGTCTCTTCCGTGAGTTCACTAAACTTCTCGGGTGTGCGCACATCACGACAACGGCATATCACCCTGCTTCTAACGGCCTCGTGGAACGTCTGCATCGTCAACTGAAGACAGCACTGATGTCTCACTCAGACACAACTGCGTGGAGTGACAACTTACCCCTCGTCCTTTTGGGTATTCGATCAGCTGTCAAAGAGGACATTCAATGTACTACGGCAGAACTTGTATACGGTACACCTCTCCGCCTTCCCGGCGAATTTGTGCAGCCTCTCACCGTAGACACTAGCTTGTTGAATGCTTTCGTTCAACAATTGAAACAGCGCATGGCTCACTTGCGTCCAACTCCCACTCGCCTGACATCCAAACGCGTTTTTGTGCAAGACGACCTTAAATCTGCTCCATTCGTCTTCGTCCGGCACGACGCAGTTCGCAAGCCTCTTTGTTCCCCTTATGATGGCCCATACAAGGTGCTTCAACGGATGGACAAGTATTACGTCATACAGAAGGCTGACAAGACTGACACAGTCTCCATCGACAGACTCAAGCCAGCTTATCTTGAGTGCGTCCCACCGCCCGTTGCTCCATCCAATTACTCCACACCGTCACCATCCATTCCACCTATGTCAGTCCCTTCCACTCAACCTTCACACTCGACCACCCCACCCACACCTTTTGCTACTTCTTCTTCACCACAACGCATTTCCTCTCGTTCTGGTAGACATATCCATTTTCCTGCCAATCTTAAGGACTTTGTCGTATAATTTTTTTGCTTTTTTTTTCATCGAGCGTTTTTTTTGTACAACAAACGCTCTGGTGGGGGAGTTGTGTAGGTATTTGTACAATTTACATCTTTGTATCTTTCTTGGTCACCTGAATCTTTATGATCGCTTGTTTTAACGTGCTAAATAAAACACAACAGCAGCCAGCTTCAACCGGCATGTTGGACGTCTTCTGTTTTCGCTGCTGCATGTCACCGCTGCTATCTTGATTGTACTGATCTTTCTCAATTACTTGCAGTCAATTGCAACGATTGATCTTCATTTCTCAATTGCATTCTACTGATCGTCGTCTCAATTGAACTCCTGACTCTGCTCTTCATCCTTGATGTATAGCTTTCTGGATCTAGCTCAGGGTTCATTACAGTTATCAACAACACTCGCTATCTAGAAGCTGCGTTTTTCGTGAGTCTGCATTCTAATAATACTCTGACATTTTTGCCGTCCTTTTGTCGTTTGTAGTTTAGACACAATTCTCCAATTAGCGTTAATTTATTTTGTACACCTCGGTTCTTAGCAGTTTCGACCCTCGTCTACACTACACAATACATTTTCTGCTAAAAATGAAAGAGCTCACGTATTGCTTTATATTGGAGCGTTTTTTTGCAACATTAAGTTTCCTCGTTGCTCTGTTTAAAGACTGTGAATACACAACAGAGTATCTCAACACATACAAAAAATATAGCATTAATTGCTTATCTTCTGTCCATTTTATTTCTAAATTCCGGATGAGCTTAAACATTATTATCCAAAAACGTTTCTTATCGCTTGCTTTCAACGTTACATGGGTGTTTCTGTAGTGCATCTCTCCAACAAACCGTCAGCATTTTGAACAAAATACTTACTAAAAATGAATTCTGTGCTTGTTTTTGGAAAACAATGCGATCCGTTACACTTGCCTTCATCTGATTTTCTTTAAATTAAATCGGAACTTTCGGTTCCATAAGGGATTTATTTGAAACTTTTCGTACTTATATTAATATTCATTTTTATATCACAATGTACAAATCGAGGTACTTTACTCTGTGATATTAAATATTATAGGAAATTTCTTTAATGAACGGCAACCTCCGCTTTCGCCCAAATTTGGCCTGTTTTCCTTCAATATAGAAGATTGAACTAGTAGTATTCTTTAGCTAAAGTTTTCTGAGCCCAAAATCCACTTAACAAACCAAAATAACAAGACCAAATGTATGCTAAATTACTCACTCAAATTGTGATCACACATTGCATGAGTTAGGTCATCAACTGTATGTTTGCTTGCCCAGGTATACAATTAATGTCGGTGGTAGTAAGTAATTTGGGAACGATGGGACATTTGGGCAGATCTAATCTTTGGGGCTTCTTGCTTTCTCGGTCAAATTTATGGCATATAATGTTTTGGGATTAATTCAATTTCACTTGCTAACCACTGTCCTCAGTTATCCTTTTACCATCCCGTTTAAAGCCTCTGGGGTGGAAGCACATTAAGCGGGTCCCAGAAAAAATAAATAAACCCGTGAGAGCGTGTCTGACGGGAAACCGTGGTAATAGGGGTTTTATGGGTGGGGCAGAATAACAACAGTCAAAACAGTGAAGGAAATCTGAAAGTGAAAATTTATAAAAATAAACATGAAGTTCAAATGAGGTGATAATAACCCGCCTAACATGAAAATAAAAAAGTTGCATCCAATGAAAAACGCATGTGTATAATTAACGGTCCCCATTGGTTGAAATGAAAGCAAACTGATTAGATGAAATTGGAGCCAATAAGAAGAAGGCATTTAAGTTAAAGCTGACGAATGAGATCGCTAATTAAGACAGCCAGAAGCAAGGGAAATGCACAAAAGGGAAGCAGAACAAGGGTAAGATTAGTAAAATGAATTAAATCACGTATGTTACATGTGCCGTAATAAGTATAATAAGTAGAACTTTTTGTCTAGGTAATCGACTGTAGTTTAAACTACACCTAATTAGGTGAGAGTGGAATAAGGAAAACGAAGTATAATTAAAAGAATGCGAAGTACTAACCAAAGGATAGATTCACGGATTTGCATAAGCAATTTTTATTGTTAAAAAATGGGAAGTATAGAAAAGGAAAAGGGTTACGTAATTTATGGGTATAGATATTTGAAAGCGAAACAACCCTAATAGCAATTCATATCAGACGTATATCGCCCGGATATCCACATGTCGAGATACATATGTCCACCGTATATCTACTTTGTCCGCTTTTCCGACATATGCCCAACATCGAAATGTCGATATTTGTCGAAATAGACGAAAAAGGGTCGGATACTTCCTACTTAGCCCCCCTATTTAAAACGAATACATACGGAACGCCCATTATTATTCCTTTACCGTGACCGCCAACAACGTAACCATTACTTCCCATCCTATTTAGCTCGCGTATACGCCACTAAAGTCACATTTTTCCCATTTTTCTCAACGTGTTGTACAAAAATGTAAACACACAGTTGATGGAAATATAAAAAAATGTGTATTATAAAAACGTCCATAATAATATATGAACAATAATGGATATTAGTCTACTTAATATAAACAATATGGGGTTGTGGAATACGTTCAATCAGGGGTTAGCCGGGTTGTCAAGATGGGGGTTTGGGTGGAGGTGGCTAGTCCTGGGTGGCATTCTAAAAATAGACAGTTAAGCAATATGAAAGGAAATCAACTCACCATAAAAGGGTAATTCAGGCACGTGCCTTTAAACCCTATCCTAAATCGACTTATGTGAGGGAATACCACTCTCTATGCTGCTTTCCTCCTCATCGGATGATGAGGGAGATCCCTCGCTGACATATGTGGACTCATTAGTGGATCTATCTACATCAACGGGCATGTCGATCACATTTTGAGCACTAGGCGATGCTAACGTGCATTCCTCCTCATGTATAACTCGTCTGCGCTTTAATCTATATCTATTAAGTTCATCATAAACCTCGCGGTATATTTCCGCGAATTCGCGGGCAACATGCCTTCTAATAGTCCTTTTACAGGGCTGCCTATACATTGCAGATGGTTAATCAACAAAATAAATTGATATAAGAAACAGTTAAACAATGTAAAGGATAAATAGGGTTCGACAGAAGAGCAGGCAGAATTTCGGTGAACCAAGTGCGTACGCAAGCCACGACAAATAAAAGTGTGATGGCCGCTTCCCGCGCCCACTCTAGACACACTATCATGCCTAACCAATCACAGCACGGAGTCTTAATATAGATTAACCAATGAGCAGAGGCTATTTCCTATCTCGGAATGTCGAGATTTACGTATATCCATGCAATATCCGCATGCCATGTTACACATAATCTACTACTACCTTTAAAGGTAGTAGTAGATTATGTGTAACATGGCTGGAAAAATAGGGGAGTAATAGAACGAAATAAACAAAGAACAACGAAAATGTGGCACGGAAAATACATGAAATTTAGTTTGAAGGCAAGGTGAAATGTAAATTTTTTATCCCCATTGTAGGATGTCACCCCAAGGAAAAAAGAAGGAGAGGACCTGAGATGAATAAGGCAACGGAAGAGGAAATTCTAATGAAAAAAATAGACTCCAGCCGAATTGTCGACTACCTACAGGAAAGAAGACTGCAACCTATGCATATGTTGTGTGCATGCGGAAACAATATAACCCAGCAGGCCTCTGCAGAGCAGACAAACGGCTTCTTATTTAAATGTTCCCGCTGCAGACGAAAGAAGTGCCTAAGAAACGGTACTATTTTCAAAGGTAGTAGGTTAACCCTGCGGAATATAACGAAAATTGTCCACCGGAACGTAGAAGGCGTGCGAGTCAAGCGCTGCGCCGCACTGGTAGGGTGTCATCGCAATACTGCAATGCAGTGGTACGCAATTTGTCGCAATGTGTCAACCAGTGCACTCATGAATGCCGTAGGCCAGGTAGGTGGCAAGGGTATAGAAGTGCAGGTGGACGAGACAATTACTACTACTGCTAATGCGTCTACGACTACTACTACTTCAACTAGTATTCCTACTACGACTACTACTACAGCTACTATGACTTCTTCTACTACTCCTACTACTACTTCTACTACTACTACTACTACTACTACAACTTCTATTACTACTATCACTACTACTAATACAAATACTACAACTACTAATACTAATATAACCATTAATATTACTACCACTACAACTACTATTACTACAACTACTACTGCGTCTACTAATTCTACGACTACTACAACTGCGTAAACAACTACTAATACTACTACTACAACTGCGTCTACTAAATCTACTGCGTCTGCAAAAATCCTCCTAATTAATTGTGCCTGGTAGTCATAAAGTGGATTCTAGATTGATTGATTAGGAAATCCTGCTTGGGGCAGTCAGCTTACTGTATCAGAATTGGTGGATTCCAGACGTTGCAAAAGTAGGCTGGGCGGGTAACTTGACCCAAGTCTGATTAAGCTCACGGCTCCTGGCGTGGGTCCTCATTGCTCAGTTGGCTAGAGCCTTGGCTGTACCTAAGCCTTTCCTCTTGCTAGCGTGGTTTGTAATCTTACCGAGGCCGCCGAGGTTTTAACATGTGGGTCAAATAAATTATTCAAAAATGCGAAATTCCTCCTCCTAATTAATTGTGCCTGGAAGTCATCTAGTGGATTCTAGATTAATTGCATAGGAAATCCTGCTTGGGCAGTCAGCGTACTGTATCAGAATTGGTGGATTCCATACGTTGCAAAGTAGGCTGGGCGGGTAACTTGACCCAAGTGTGATTAAGCTCACGGCTCCCGGTGGGTCCTCGTAGCTCAGTTGCCTAGAGCGTTGGCTGTTCTCAAGCTTTCCCCTTGCTGGCAAGGTTTCGAATCCCACCGAGGCCGCCCAGTTTTCACAAGTTTGTAAAAGGAATTATTCAAATCTGCGAAAATCCTCCTCCTAATTAATTGTGCCTGGTATTCATCTAGTGGATTCTAGAATGATTTCTTAGGAATTCCTGCTTGGGCAGTCAGCTTACTTTATCAGAATTTGTGGATTCCATACGTTGCAAAGTAGGCTGGGCGGGTAACTTGATCCAAGTGTGATTAAACTCACGCCTCTTGAATGGCCTCGTAGCTCAGTTGGCTAGAGCATGGGCTTTACTAAAGCCTTCCCCTTGCTGGCGTGGTTCGAATCCCACCGAGGCCGCCGAATTTTCACAAGTGGGTCAAAGGAATTATTCAAATCTGCGAAAATCCTCCTCCTAATTAATTGTGCCTGGTAGTCATCTAGTGGAATCTAAATTGATTGCTTAGGAAATCCTGCTTGGGCAGTCAGCTTACTGTACCAGAATTGGTGGATTCCATACGTTGCAAAGTAGGCTGGGTGGGTAACTTGATCCAAGTGTGATTAAGCTCACGGCTCCCGGTGGCTACTCCTAGCTCAGTTGGCTAGTGCGTTGGCTTTACGAAAAGCCTTTTCCCTTTGCTGGCGTGGTTTTCGAATGCCACCGAGGCCGCCGATGTTTTCACAAGTGTGTCAAATGAATTATTCAAAATCTGCGAAAAATCCTCCTCCTTATTAATTGTGCCTGGTTGTCATCTAGTGGATTCTAAATTGATTGCTTAGGAAATGCTGCTTTGGCAGTCATCTTACTGTATCAAAATTCGTGGATACCATACGTTGCAATGTAGGCTGGGCGGGTAACTTGACCAAAGAGTGATTAATATCATGGCTCCTGGTAGGGCCTCGTAGCTCAGTTGGCTAGAGCATTGGCTTGACTAAGCCTTTCCCCTTGCTGGCGTGGTTTCGAATCCCACCGAGGCCACCGATTTTTCACAAGTGGGTCAAATGAATTATTCAAACCTGCGAAAATCCTCCTCCTAATTAATTGTACCTGGTAGTCATCTAGTGGATTTTAGATTGATTGCTTGGGAAATCCTGCTTTGGGCAGTCAGCTTTACTGTATCAGAATTGGCGTGGATTCTATACGCTGCAAGTAGGCTAGGGCGGGTAACTTGACCCAAAATGTGATTAAACTCACGGCTCCTGATGGCATCGTAGCTCAGTTGGCTAGAGCATTGGCTGTACTAAAGCTTTCCCTTTGCTGGCGTGGTTTTCGAATCACACCGAGGCCGCCCGAGTTTTTCACAAGTGGGTCAAAAGGAATTATTTAAATCTGCGAAAATCCTCCTCCTAATTAATTTACCTGGTAGTCATCTAGCGGATTCTGATTCATTGCTTAGGAAATCCTGCTTGGGCAGTCAGCTTTACTGTATCAAAATTTGTGGATACCATACGTTGCAAATGTAGGCTGGGCGGGTAACTTGACCGAAAAGTGATTAAATTCACGGCTCCTGGTATGGGCCTCGTAGCTCAGTTGGCTAGAGCATTGGCTGTACTAAAGCCTTTCCCTTGCTGGCGTGGTTTTGAATCACACCGAGGCCGCCGATTTTTCACAAGTGGGTCAAATGAATTATTCAAATCTGCGAAAATCCTCCTTCTTATTAATTGTACCTGGTAGTCATCTAGTGGATTCTAGATTCATTGCTTAGGAAATCCTGCTTGGGCAGTCACTTCTACTGTATCAGAATTGGTGGATTCCATACGTTGCAAAGTAGGCTGGGCGGGTAACTTGACCCAAAAGTGATTAAACTCACGGCTCCTGGCATGGCCTCGTAGCTCAGTTGGCTAGAGCATTGGCTGTACTAAAAGCCTTTTCCCTTTGCTGGCGTGGTTTTGAATCCCACCGAGGCCGCCGATTTTTCACAAGTGTGTCAAATGAATTATTCAAATCTGCGAAAATCCTCCTCCTAATTAATTGTGCCTGGTAGTCATCTAGTGGATTCTAGATTGATTGCTTAGGAAATCCTGCTTTGGCAGTCAGTTTACTGTATCAGAATTGGTGGATTCCATACGTTGCAAAGTAGGCTGGGCGGGTAACTTGACCCAAAAGTGATTAAAGTCACGGCTCCTGGCATGGCCTTGTAGCTCAGTTGGCTAGAGCATTGGCTGTACTAAAGCCTTTCCCTTGCTGGCGTGGTTTTGAATCCCACCGAGGCCGCCGATTTTTCACAAGTGTGTCAAATGAATTATTCAAATCTGCGAAAATCCTCCTCCTAATTAATTGTAGCCTGGTAGTCATCTAGTGGATTCTAGATTGATTGCTTAGGAAATCCTGCTTTGGGCAGTCAGTTTACTGTATCAGAATTGGTGGATTCCATACGTTGCAAAGTAGGCTGGGCGGGAAACTTGACCCAAATTGATTAAACTCACGGCTCCTGGCATGGCCTCCTAGCTCAGTTGGCTAGAGCATTGGCTGTACTAAAGCCGGCCGCTTTCTGGCGTGGTTTTGAATCCCACCGAGGCTGCCGATTTTTCACAAGTGTGTCAAATGAATTATTCAAATCTGCGAAAATCCTCCTCCTAATTAATTGTACCTGGTAGACATCTAGTGGATTCTAGATTCATTGCTTAGGAAATCCTGCTTTGGGCAGTCAGTTTACTGTATCAGAATTGGTGGATTCCATACGTTGCAAAGTAGGCTGGGCGGGAAACTTGACCCAAATTGATTAAACTCACGGCTCCTGGCATGGCCTGGTAGCTCAGTTGGCTAGAGCATTGGCTGTACTAAAGCCGTTTCCCGCTTGCTGGCTTGGTTTTGAATCCCACCGAGGCCGCCGATTTTTTTCACAAGTGTGTCAAATGAATTATTCAAATCTTCGAAAATACTCCTCCTAATTAATTGAACCTGGTAGTCATCTAGTGGATTCTAGATTCATTGCTTAGGAAATCCTGCTTTGTCAGTCAGCTTACAGTATCAGAATTGGCGGATTCTATACGTTGCAAAGTAGGCAAGGCGGGTAACTTGACCCAAAAGTGATCAAACTCACGGCTCCTGGTATGGCCTCTTAGCTCAGTTGGCTAGAGCATTGGCTGTACTAAAGCCTTTCCCTTGCTGGCGTGGTTTCGAATCCCACCGAGGCCGCCGATTTTTTTCACAAGTGGGTCAAAATGAATTATTCAAATATGCGAAAATTCCTCCTCCTAATTAATTTGTGACCTGGTATTCGTCTAGGGATTCTAAATTGATTTCTTAGGAAATCCTGCTTGTGCCGTCAGCTTAGAGTATCAGAATTGGCGGATTCTATACGTTACAAAGTAGGCTGGGCGGGTAACTTGACCCAAATGTGATTAAACTCACGGCCCCTGGTATGGCCTCCTAGCTCAGTTGGCTAGAGCATTGGCTGTACGAAAGCCTTTTCCTTGCTGGCGTGGTTTCGAATCCCACCGAGGCCGCCGATTTTTCACAAGTGGGTCGAAGGAATTATTCAAATATGCGAAATTCCTCCTCCTAATTAATTTTGACTGGTATTCATCTAGGGGATTCTAGATTGATTTCTTAGGAAATCCTGCTTGCGCCGTCAGCTTACTGTCTCAGAATTGGTGGATTCCATACGCTGCAAAGTAGGCTGGGCGGGTAACTTGACCCAAAAGTGATTAAACTCACGGTTCCTGGTATGGCCTCCTAGCACAGTTGGCTAGAGAATTGGCTGTACGAAAGCCTTTTCTTTGCTGGCTTGGTTTTGAATCCCACCAAGGCCGCCGATTTTTCACAATTGTGTTAAATGAATTATTCAAATCTGCGAAAATCCTCCTCCTAATTAATTGAACCTGGTAGACATCTAGTGGATTCTAGATTCATTGCTTAGGAAATCCTGCTTTGGCAGTCAGTTTACTGTATCAGAATTGGTGGATTCCATACGTTGCAAAGTAGGCTGGGCGGGAAACTTGACCCAAATTGATTAAACTCACGGCTCCTGGCATGGCCTGGTAGCTCAGTTGGCTAGAGCATTGGCTGTACTAAAGCCTTTCCCTTGCTGGCTTGGTTTTGAATCCCACCAAGGCCACCGATTTTTCACAAGTGTGTCAAATGAATTATTCAAATCTGCGAAAATCCTCCTCCTAATTAATTGTACCTGGTAGTCATCTAGTGGATTCTAGATTCATTGCTTAGGAAATCCTGCTTTGGGCAGTCAGTTTACTGTATCAGAATTGGTGGATTCCATACGTTGCAAAGTAGGCTGGGCGGGTAACTTGACCCAAAATGTGATTAAACTCACGGCTCCTGGCATGGCCTGGTAGCTCAGTTGGCTAGAGCATTGGCTGTACTAAAGCCGGCCGCTTTCTGGCGTGGTTTTGAATCCCACCGAGGCTGCCGATTTTTCACAAGTGTGTCAAATGAATTATTCAAATCTGCGAAAATCCTCCTCCTAATTAATTGTACCTGGTAGTCATCTAGTGGATTCTAGATTCATTGCTTAGGAAATCCTGCTTGGGCAGTCAGTTTACTGTATCAGAATTGGTGGATTCCATACGTTGCAAAGTAGGCTGGGCGGGTAACTTGACCCAAAAGTGATTAAATTCACGGCTCCTGGCATGGCCTGGTAGCTCAGTTGGCTAGAGCATTGGCTGTACTAAAGCCTTTCCCTTGCTGGCGTGGTTTTGAATCCCACCGAGGCCGCCGATTTTTCACAAGTGTGTCAAATGAATTATTCAAATCTGCGAAAATCCTCCTCCTAATTAATTGTACCTGGTAGTCATCTAGTGGATTCTAGATTCATTGCTTAGGAAATCCTGCTTTGGGCAGTCAGTTTACTGTATCAGAATTGGTGGATTCCATACGTTGCAAAGTAGGCTGGGCGGGTAACTTGACCCAAAAGTGATTAAACTCACGGCTCCTGGCATCGCCTCGTAGCTCAGTTGGCTAGAGCATTGGCTGTACTAAAGCCTTTCCCTTGCTGGCGTGGTTTCGAATCCCACCGAGGCCGCCGATTTTTCACAAGTGGGTCAAATGAATTATTCAAATATGCGAAATTCCTCCTCCTTATTAATTTTGACTGGTATTCGTCTAGGGGATTCTAAATTGATTTCTTAGGAAATCCTGCTTGTGCCGTCAGCTTAGAGTATCAGAATTGGCGGATTCTATACGTTGCAAAGTAGGCTGGGCGGGTAACTTGACCCAAATTGATTAAACTCACGGCCCCTGGTATGGCCTCCTAGCTCAGTTGGCTAGAGCATTGGCT